>CAMRHE010001467.1:0-94935 GCA_947044405.1 Leptodactylus fallax | reverse complement strand
GCGCGCGCGCGCGCGCGGTCGCTCTGTTTTTTTGCTTTTTTTTTGGCTGGCAAGCTTTTGCTGGCTTGTGTGTGTGTGTGGCTGCTGGCTTTTGGCTGGCTTTTTGCTCCTGCTTGCTTGCTGGCTGCTCTCTCTCTCTCTCTCTCTCTCTCTCTCTCTTGCTGCTGTGCCTGCTCTCTCTCTCTCTCTCTCTCTCTCTCTCTCTCTCTCTCTCTCTCTCTCTCTCTCTGCTGCTGCTGCTCTCTGCTGGTCTCTTCTCTTTGTGTGCCTTCTGCCTGCCTGCCTGCTGCTAGCTCTGCTTTTGCTGCCTGCCTGCTGGCCTGCCTGTGCTGCCTGCCTGCTGCTTGCCTGCCTGCCTTCTCTCCTGCCTGCCTCCTGCCTGCCTGCCTGCCTGCCTGCCTGCCTCTCTGCCTGCTGCTGCTCTGCTGCCTGCTCTGCCTGCCTGCTGCCTGCTGCTGGCTGCCTGCCTGCCTGCCTGCCTGCCTGCCTGCCTGCCTCCTGCTCTTGCTTCTCCTCTCTTGCCTGCCTCCTGCCTGCCTGCCTGCCTTGCCTGCCTCTTGCCTTGCCTTCTCTGCCTCCTCCTCCTCCTCCTGCTTCTCTCTCCTCCTCCTCCTCCTCCTGCCTGCCTCCTGGCCTGCCTCCTGCCTGCCTGCCTGCCTGCCTGGCTGGCTGGCTGCTCTCTGCTGCTTGGCTCTCTCTGCTGCCTGCCTGCCTGCCTGCCTGCCTGCCTGCCTGCCTGCCTGCCTGCCTGCCTGCCTGCCTCCTGCCTGCTGCTTGGCTTGGCCTGCCTGCTGCCTCCTGCTGCTTCTCCTCCTTGCTGCCTTCCTGCCTGTCTCCTCCTCTGGCTCCTCCTCTCTCTTCCTCTCTCTCTCCTGCTGCCTGTGTGCTCTCTCTCTTGCTCCTCCTTTCTTTCTCCTTCTCTTCTTCTGCTTTTGCTTCTCTCTGCTGTCCTGTCTCCTCCTCCTCCTCCTGCTCCTCCTCCTCCTCCTCCTGCCTGCCTGCTGCTGTTGCCTGTTTTTTTCTCTCTGTTTGTGGCTTGTCTGCTCTCTCTCTTCTCTTCCTTCCTTGCCTCCTGCCTTGTTGTGGCTCCTCCTCCTTCCTTCCTTGCCTTCCTCTGCCTCCTTCCTTCTCCTCCTTGCTTCCTCCTCCTCCTCCTTGCCTTGCTGCCTTGGCCTGCTGCTCCTCCTGCCTGGCTTGAGCCAGCCTTCCTCTTCCTTGGCTTGTCTCTTTCTCCTCCTCTTCCTTCTGGCCTTCTCCTCCTCCTCCTTGCTCCTCCTCCTCCTCCTCCTCCTGCCTGCCTCTCTTGCTTCTGCCTGTGCTCTTCTCTCTGGCTCTTTCTCTCTCTTGCTTCTCTCTCTCTGCTCTCTCTCTTGCTCTGTTTGCCTATTTTCTTCTTTTCTCTTCTTCCTACCTACTGTGCCTACCTTCCTACCTAGTGCTGGCCTAGCCTAGCCTTTCCTTGTTCTCTCTTCTTTCTCTCTCTCTCTCTCTCTCTCTCCTCTCTCTCTCTCTCTTCTCTCCTAGCTGTTTTTTTTTTTCTTGTTTTCTACTACTAGTTTTCTTTTTTTTTTCTCTTCTTCTTTCCTTTTTTTGTTTGTACTCTTGCTTTCCTACTTTTTGTGCTTTTTTGCTTGCTTCTTTTGTTTCTTTTTTCTTTTTTCTACTATTCTCTTCACCTAGCTTTTTTTTCTGCTCCTCTCTCTCTCTCTTGGCTTTCTGCTGCTGCTGCTGCTGCTGTTGCTTCCTACCTAGCCTAGCTGGCTCTCTCTCTGCCTAGCCTAGCCTACTCCTACCTACTCCTACCTACCTACCTACCTAACTGGCTGCTGTTCCTCTCTCTCTCTCTCCTGTGTCCTCCTCTGGCTGGCTTCCTGCTCTTTCTCTCTCTCCTCTCTGCTCCTTCTGCCTTGCTTCTCTCTGCCTTCTCCTCTGTTCTCCTCCTCTGGCTGCTGGCTTCTTCTGCTCTGCCTGCTTCCTTCTCTTTTCTTCTTTTCTTCTCTTTCTTTCTCTCCTGTTTTTGTTTGTGCCTCTTTTTTTTTTGCTTCTTTGTCTTTCTATTTTCTTTTCTCTCTCTCTCTCTGCTGCTGCTCTGCTGCTGCTGCTGGCCTCCCTGCCTGCCTGCCTGCCTGCCTCTTTCTTTGCGGCTGGCCTGGCCTGGCCTGGCCACTGCTGTGCTCCTGCCTTACCTGGCCTTGGCCTCCTCCTAGCCAAAAGCAAGCACAGCGCAGCACAGCACAGCACAGCACAGCACAGCCAACTCACAGCCTGCCTGGCTGGCATACAGCACAGCACAGCACAGCACAGCCAACAGCACAGCACAGCACAGCTGGCTGTACAACCTGCCTGCCTGACTGTACAGCACAGCACTCTTCCTGGCACACACACACACACACACACAGCACGCCCCCCTGCCTGACACCCCCCCCCACCACCCGCCCCAAACAACAAACTAAACCTACAACAAACACAAAAACAACAAACACAGCAACACAACACAGCACAGCAAGCAAGCAAGCAAGCAACAACAACAACAACACACACAGCACAGCACAGCACAGCACAGCACACACACACGGCCTCACACACAGCACAGCACACACAGCACCCAAGACAGCACAGCACAGCACAGCACAGCACAGCACAGCACAGCACAGCACAGCACAGCACTTCACAGCACAAGCACACACAGCACAGCACAGCACACCACCACAGCACAGCACAGTACAGCGTAGCCTCAAGCACAGCACAGCACAGCACAGCACAGCACCAGCCAGCACAGCCTGCACAGCACAGCACAGCACACACTTACTGTACAGCACCACCCCCACAGCACAGCACTGCCTACACACACAGCACAGCCTTACAGCCCTGGCCTGGCACCCTCCGCCACCCTGCCGCTGCCTGCCGCCGCCGCCGCCGCACAACTGGCTGGCCGCCGCCTGGCCACCTGCCCTGGCCCTGGCCTGGCCTGGCCTGGCCTTCTGGCCTGGCCTGGCTCGGCCTGGCCTGCCCTGCCCGCCCTGGCCTGGCCGGCCTGGCCTGGCCTTGGCCCCTGGCCTGGCCTGGCCTGGCCTGGCCTGGCCTGGCCTGGCCCGCCTGGCCTGGCCTGCCTGGCCCTGGCCTGGCCCTGGCCCTGGCCTGGCCTGGCCTGGCCTGGCCTGGCCCTGGCCTGGCCTGGCCTGGCCTGCCTGGCCTGGCCTGGCCCCCCCTGGCCTGGCCTGGCCTGGCCTGGCCCTGGCTCTGGCCTGGCCTGGCCTGGCCTGGCCTGGCCTGCCGGCCTGGCCTGGCCTGGCCTGGCCTGCCTGGCCTGGCCTGGCCTGGCTCTGGCCTCCTGGCCTGGCCTGGCCTGGCCTGGCCTGGCCTGGCCTGGCCTGGCCTGGCCTCGCCCCTGGCCTGGCCTGGCCTAGCCTGGCCCTGCCCTGGCCTGGCCCTGGCCTGGCCTAGCCTGGCCCTGCCTGGCCTGCCTGCCTGCCTGCCTCGCCTGCCTGACACAAACCTAGCCTGGCTGCCTATTTTCTTCTGACACTGCCCTGGCCTCCTCCTGGCCCTGGCCTAGCCTAGCCTTGCCTAGCCTTGCCTAGCCTTGCCCTGGCCTGCCTGCCTAGCCCTGGCCTTGCCTAGCCTAGCCGCCTAGTTTCTCTGCTTCCCTGTCCCCACCTGGCTGGCCTGCCTGACCCCTGGCCTGGCCACCTGGCCTAGCCCTGCCGCCTGGCCTGGCCTGGCCTGGCCCTGGCCTGGCCTGGCCTGGCCTGGCCTGGCCTGGCCTGGCCTGGCCCTGGCCTGCCCTGGCCCTGCGCCCTGGCCTGGCCCCGCCGCCTGGCCTGGCCTGGCCTGGCCTGGCCTCTGGCCTGGCCTAGCCTGGCCTGGCCTGGCCTGGCCCTGGCCTGGCCTGGCCTGGCCTGGCCCTGGCCTGGCCCTGCCTGCCTGCCTGGCCTGGCCCTGGCCTGGCCTGGCCTGGCCTGGCCCTGGCCTGGCCTGGCCTGGCCTGGCCTGGCCTGGCCTGGCCCTGGCCTGGCCTGGCCTGGCCTGGCCTGGCCTGGCCTGGCCTGGCCTGGCCTGGCCTGGCCTGGCCCTGGCCTGGCCTGGCCCTGGCCTGGCCTGGCCTGGCCTGGCCTGGCCCTGGCCTGGCCCTGGCCTGGCCCTGGCCTGGCCTGGCCTGGCCTGGCCTGGCCTGGCCTGGCCCTGGCCCTGGCCTGGCCTGGCCTGGCCTGGCCCTGGCCTGGCCTGGCCCTGGCCCTGGCCTGGCCTGGCCCTGGCCTGGCCCTGGCCTGGCCTGGCCTGGCCTGGCCCTGGCCTGGCCTGGCCTGGCCTGGCCTGGCCTGGCCTGGCCTGGCCTGGCCTGGCCTGGCCTGGCCTGGCCTGGCCTGGCCTGGCCTGGCCTGGCCTGGCCTGGCCTGGCCTGGCCTGGCCCTGGCCTGGCCTGGCCTGGCCTGGCCTGGCCTGGCCTGGCCTGGCCTGGCCCTGGCCTGGCCTGGCCTGGCCTGGCCTGGCCTGGCCCTGGCCCTGGCCTGGCCTGGCCTGGCCTGGCCTGGCCTGGCCTGGCCTGGCCTGGCCTGGCCTGGCCTGGCCTGGCCTGGCCTGGCCTGGCCTGGCCCTGGCCTGGCCTGGCCTGGCCTGGCCTGGCCTGGCCTGGCCTGGCCCTGGCCTGGCCTGGCCTGGCCTGGCCTGGCCTGGCCTGGCCCCTGGCCCTGGCCTGGCCTGGCCTGGCCCTGGCCTGGCCTGCCTGGCCTGGCCCTGGCCTGGCCTGGCCTGGCCTGGCCTGGCCTGGCCTGGCCTGGCCCTGGCCCTGGCCTGGCCTGGCCTGGCCTGGCCCTGGCCCTGGCCTGGCCTGGCCCTGGCCTGGCCCTGGCCTGGCCCTGGCCTGGCCTGGCCCTGGCCTGGCCTGGCCTGGCCTGGCCCTGGCCTGGCCTGGCCTGGCCTGGCCTGGCCTGGCCTGGCCTGGCCCTGGCCCTGGCCTGGCCCTGGCCTGGCCTGGCCTGGCCTGGCCTGGCCTGGCCTGGCCTGGCCCTGGCCTGGCCTGGCCTGGCTGGCCTGGCCCTGGCCTGGCCTGGCCTGGCCTGGCCTGGCCTGGCCTGGCCCTGGCCTGGCCCTGGCCTGGCCTGGCCTGGCCCTGGCCTGGCCCTGGCCTGGCCTGGCCTGGCCCTGGCCTGGCCCTGGCCTGGCCTGGCCTGGCCCGGCCTGGCCCTGGCCTGGCCCTGGCCTGGCCGGCCCTGGCCTGGCCTGGCCTGGCCTGGCCTGGCCCTGGCCTGGCCCTGGCCTGCCCTGGCCTGCCCTGGCCCTGGCCTGGCCTGGCCTGGCCTGGCCCTGGCCCTGGCCCTGGCCTGGCCCTGGCCTGGCCCTGGCCCTGGCCTGGCCCTGGCCTGGCCTGGCCTGGCCTGCCTGGCCCTGGCCTGGCCTGGCCTGGCCCTGGCCCTGGCCTGGCCTCTGGCCTGCCTGGCCTGCCCTGGCCTGGCCCTGGCCTGGCCTGCCTGGCCCTGGCCTGGCCCTGGCCTGGCCCTGGCCTGGCCTGGCCTGCCCTGGCCTGGCCTGGCCTGGCCTGGCCCTGGCCTGGCCCTGGCCTGGCCCTGGCCTGGCCCTGGCCTGGCCTGCCTGGCCTGGCCCTGCTGCCCTGGCCTGGCCTGGCCCTGGCCTGGCCCTGGCCTGGCCCTGGCCCTGGCCCTGGCCCGGCCTGGCCCTGGCCTGGCCTGGCCTGGCCCTGGCCTGGCCTGGCCCTGGCCTGGCCTGGCCTGGCCTGGCCTGGCCCTGGCCTGGCCTGGCCCTGGCCTGGCCCTGTGGCCTGGCCCTGGCCTGGCCTGGCCTGGCCTGGCCTGGCCTGGCCCTGGCCCCTGCCCTGGCCTGGCCTGGCCTGCCCTGGCCCTGGCCCTGCCTGGCCTGGCCTGGCCTGGCCTGGCCCTGGCCTGGCCTGGCCCTGGCCTGGCCTGGCCTCCTGGCCCTGGCCTGGCCTGGCCCTGCCTGCCCTGGCCCTGGCCCTGGCCCTGGCCTGGCCCTGGCCTGGCCTGGCCCTCGGCCCCTGGCCTGGCTCCTGGCCCTCGGCCCCTGGCCCCTGGCCCTGGCCTGGCCCTGGCCTGGCCTGGCCTGGCCCCTGGCCTGGCCTGGCCCTGGCCTGGCCTGGCCTGCCTGGCCCCTAGCCCTAGCCCCCTAACCCTAATCCTAACCCCTAATCGTAACCCTATAACCATAAACTTTAACCTTAACCCCCTGTAGGCAAACAGGCTTTTTTCTAACAAGTTAACTCAAAGATGGTCAAATAATGATTATAATCACACCAGAATATAATAAAATAAGTGATTAATAAATGAAAAGAGATAATACTTAGCATGCACTGATATATATACACATCATTCAATGACTTCCAGAAGTGCTGGACATTTTATGACTCCAGTCGAGACTACTCATCAATATCTCTCTACAGTTTTTATAGTACATTTGGGGTGAGTGAGGGTAACATGACCATTTATGGTACAGGAATTTGAAGAAATGCTTATCTACTTATCAGTACAGACTGGACTGTATAGTATACAGAAATACAAAACTACAGCGTGAACCTCCTATAGATGTACAAGAAATACATACAGTATAGACTGATCAGTAAGACATAAACCCTGTCATATCACATCAATAAGACACTATGATTTGTGTAAAAAAACATGTCCTATTACAGTGGCATGCACCACCAGTAACTTGATCAGGTGGGAGTCAAAGTTACAGATTCCTTTGTGGATAATAACTCACATTGGCGTGGAGGAAGAGGAGGAGGAGAAGCAGATGGAGGTGATAATAAATAACGACAATGCCCATGTCCTAGGTTGGATTAGAGATGAGTGAACCTCTCAACACTTGTGACTCGGATTCCTGATTTGTTTATGGCAGATCAAGTTCGGATAGAGTGTAATAGGGGAAGGCCCAGGAGAAGTGTAGGAAAAAGTAAAAAACATTTATACTCATCTTCCTTGCATCCTCTATGGCGCTTTCCAGGTCCTCTTCTGGGTGACATCATGCACCCAGGGTCACCACTGAGGGCTGTGTTTGGGCCTTAGTGGTCACATGGGCTGTGCAGAGTCATGAAGAGGCCCAGAAGAGGTGAGGGAAAGTGAGTATAATTATTTTTTTTTACACTAGCCCTGGGCCTTCTCCTATTATGCTCTGGGGTCTTAAGAGACCTCATGACTTCTGGTTCAAAGGTGTGGAACCAGAAACTTTTGTAATATTGGGGTAAGACTCTGTCTGTTCTGAATCAGTTCGCCCATCTCTAGTGTAGATGTGACCTGCTTGCAAAGGCAATCATGGGAAGAAGGAATAGAACAGTCTTGCTCACTTGGTGTCACTGCCAATTCCATTTTACTTAATGAGCTGGTGATGCCATTTCATGTGAGTACAGCGAAATGTCATTCCTACACGTGTGCCTGCACGCCCATGACTAATTATCTACTTGCAGATCTTGCACTTTGCCTTCGATTTGTCATTTGGTAATGTACAAAAAATTCCCATATGGTAGGTGGCAGCATGTAGTTGCTGCCGCCAAAACCAGCAGAAGTATAAATGTGTCTGTCAGTGCCACAACCACTCGAGCTTGCCTACCCCAGTGTGAAGGATTCCGCTTGGCCTACTTGCGATCACCCCTCGTACTTTCCACTCATCACCCGTGAGTACCTGGTTTCGTTACATAACATGAAACAAGCTTTATAAAGCTTATATATTTATTAATCCGAATGGGTCGGTACTAGTTGCTAAAGTATACGGAATATACATCAGTGGATGGTCAACCAAATAAAGGTAAAAACAAGGAGTACAGTACAGAAAAATAAAATAGGAATAAAAGAGAAAACAACTACCAAGACGAGTTTGCAGTCTGGTTCACTGAGGCCTCCGCTGTTTAGCCCCAGGGCACTTACTTAAGTCAACAACTGGACATGTGTGTCCTCACATCTCTCCCAGAATAAGAGCTACCCTCCCTCTCTGGACGGAGACCATATACCTGTCCTCGTCTCCTCCCCTGTGTGATGTCACCAGGAGTACAGGCCCGACCCTAAATCCTTGGACCAGAAAACTACATACAACAATAACTCCTTGCCGGATGACCGTAGTATCAAGTGAGGGGTATGATGAGGTTCATGGTGACATTTCCATCGCGTAGACACCAAGATTGCCCCCCCAGATCCCCTTGGGTAAGGAGTTGAGGGTCCCAGCCTTTTCCGTGCTCCCAACAGTGCCACGTTTGGATTTGATGTAACCATTCAAGTCTTGTGCACCCGAGGAATTTATCAGTGCGAATGTAGGATGCTCCCCTCATAAAATATCATTATATTACAATATTTCCTTTGATCTACTGGGGACATACTGTCTGCTAGAAAAGTTATACACATCTCTCCAGGATCTTCCCTGCTGAGATAACGAAGTTTACACTTCTAAGCAGGGAGGTGATATGTATTGTCTGCAGACATCAAGTCTGCCAGGATCTGAAGGGGAAAGGTGTGATATCAATCAGCCACAAATGGAATCCATATCTAAGATTAATCCCCCTTGGCTGATCCTGTACCACACCCAGGTAGACCTTCTGGATATAATAATCGGATACCCAGGGAAGGTGATTAAAAATAACAAACATTCCTACTTATCCTTGCCTTACCTTTCCTTGGCATCCTCGCTCCATCCTGCCATCTTCAGGCCCTCTTCTGACATCACTGCTGAGGCCTGTGATTGAGACTCAGCAGTCACATGGGGGCACAATGACGTCATTATGTGGTCGCGCCCCATGTGACTGCTGGGGCCTTATCACAGGCCTCAGTCATAACGGAGGAGCGCCGGAGAGAACGCTATGCCCAGGAGCGGTGAGAATATGTGTTTATTGTTTTCAGTCACCTTCCCCGGGTGCCCTGCCCTGCCATCTATTGGAAAGGGGACTGCAATATGCCAGGGTCCCTTTCCAATAACAGTATGTATAGCGGTCGGGGAACCAGGCTTTCCCTGACCGCTATCATAGTGGTCCGGGGCCCATAATCTCCAGATGGCTGCATACCCGGTACCCTGCCGGGTCCGTTCGATCCTTACGCCACTGGTTTGTGGGGTTCGCGGGAGTGGCTGCCACAGGGCTCCAGGCCCCCTAATGTCCCAGGCCCTGTAGAAGCCGCTACCCCGGTATTTAAGCCCGATTCCCTGTGCTTACAGCCCAACACCATTGTGAAGGATCTGGCCTTGCCAAGCTGCTTGGTACACCTGCAACCACCTTTTTACCCTCCACTCACACCACGTGAGCAGAACGAGTCATAGGATAATATGAAACAAGCATTCGTATATACAGAAATATATATCAATTACCAAGCAAGATACAGATAAAGGTAAAATGCAGCACACAAAATAAAAAGGGAAATAAAAGATAGAAAAAATACCGACACAGGCTTGTAGTCCGTTTCTCTAGGGCACTTCCTTAAGTGAGTTACAGAAAACAAGTCTTCTACATGCTGTCCAGAACAAAGGGAAAGGCTTCAGGCCTCCATGCTAGGCTCATGCTGCATTCCACAGTAGGACATGCTCTCATCTTCTCCCAGATCAGAGCTGCTCACTGCCTCTTTGCTGAGTGACCAAGAATTCAGGTCTCCCCCCAGCATATGGCTAGTGCCCCACCCACACCTCCCTCCCCAGGCAGCCCCCCTTCTCTCTCCTTTGCAGAACCTTTGGAGAAATGGATGCCTTCCTAGGTGCTGGGAGAGATGTGTGTCTGTGGGTGAACTTAAGGTCACTGGCCTTCTCTCCCCCATGGCCATCTGTCCAGGGATAATAAAACTGCCTGGCTATAGCAGGCCATCTCCCATGATACACACATAAAACGACTGAAGCGTATCGTCCAGCAGTGTAAACACAACTTAAGCCCAACATTCCTACAAGTAGGGGGAGGACTGATATGAGCAAGTAAAAATATATTTCTAAGAAAGATATACAACTGAGGGTCGGTTCATCACAACCATGCAGGCGATTAGCATTTGACCGAAAACACCAAGATTGGCAGTTTCGACATTGGCGCACTGTGCTCTTCACACATGAGAGCAGATTCACAACGAGCACATGTGACAAGAGTCTGGAGAAGCCGTGGAGAATGTTCTGCTGCCTGCAACATCCTCCAGCATGACTGTTTTAGCAGTGGGTCAGTAATGGTGTGGGGAGGCATTTCTTTGGAGGGCCGCACAGCCCTCCATGGGCTAGCCAGAGGTACCCTGACTGCCATTAGGTCCAGGGATGAGATCTTCAGCCCCATTGTGAGACCCTGCGATCCTTCTGATGCATGACAATGCTAGACCTCATGTGGTTAAAGTGTGTCAACAGTTCCTGCATGATGAAGGCATTGATGCTATGGACTAACCCTAACCCTAACCTCCTAACCCTAACCCTCTAACCCTAACCCCCTAACCCTAACCCCCTAACCCTAACCCCTAACCTAACCCTACCCTAACCCTCACCCTAACCCTAACCCTAACCCCAACCCTAACCCCAACCCCCTAACCCTAACCCTAACCCTAACCCCTAACCCCCTAACCCTAACCCCCTACCCCTAACCCCAACCCTAACCCCAACCCCTAACCCTACCCCTAACCCTACCCCTAACCCTAACCCCTAACCCTAACCCTAACCCTAACCCTAACCCCTAACCCTAACCCCCCTAACCCTAACCCAACCCTAACCCAACCCTAACCCCCTAACCCTAAACCCTAACCCCTAACCCTAACCCCAACCCTAACCCTAACCCAACCCTAACCCCTAACCCTAACCCAACCCTAACCCTCTAACACCCTAACCCTAACCCCAACCCCCTAACCCCCTAACCCCAACCCCCTAACCTAAACCCTAACCCTACCCCTAACCCTATCCTCTCAACCCTAACCCTCTAACCCTAACCCTACCCCTAACCCCAAACCCTAACCCTACCCCTAACCCTACCCCCAACCCTAACCCAACCCTAACCCCCTAACCCTAACCCTAACCCCCGTAACCCTAACCCCCCCTAACCCTAACACCCTAACCCTCTAACCCTAACCCTACCCCTAACCCCCTAACCCTAACCCCCTAACCTAACCCTCACCCTCTAACCCTAACCCCCTAACCCTAACCCCCTAACCCTAACTCTCTAACCCCCTACCCCTAACCTAACCCCCTAACTTTAACCCCTAACCCTAACCCCCCCTAACCCTAACACCCTAACCGCCTAACCCTAACCCTCACCCCTAACCCTAACCCCAACCCTAACCCCCTAACCCCTAACCATCTAACCCTAACCCCCTAACCCTAACCCCATAACCCCCTAACCCTACCCTAACCCCTAACCCTACCCTAACCCCAACCCCTAACCCCCTAACCCTTAACCCTACCCCTAACCCCCTAACCCTACACCTAACCCCCAACCCAACCCTAACTCTAACCCTAACCCAACCCTATAACCCTAACCCCTAACCCTAACCCAACCCTAACCCCTAACCTAACCTAACCCCCCCAACCCCAACCCCTCTAACCCTAAACCTAACCCCCTAACCCCACCCCTACCCTAACCCTACCCCTAACCCCTACCCCCAACCCTACCCCTAACCCCCTAACCCTAACCCCCCCTAACCCTACCCCCTAACCTTAACCCCAACCCTAAGCCTACCCTAACCCTACCCCAACCCTAACCCCCTATCCCTACCCCTAACCCCAACCCTCTAACCCTAACCCCCTAACCCTATAACCCTAACCCAACCCTAACCCCCTAACCCTAAACCCCCTAACCCCTAACCCCAACCCTCTAACCCTTACCCTAACCCCCTAACCCTAACCTTCACCCTAACCCTCTAACCCTAACCCTAACACCCTAACCCTCTAACCCTAACCCCCTAACCCCTAACCCTACCCCTACCCCCAACTCTACCCCTAACCCCTAACCCTATAACCCTAACCCCTAACCCTAACCCCCTAACCCTAATCCTAACCCCCTAATCGTAACCCTATAACCATAAACTTTAACCTTAACCCCCTGTAGGCAAACAGGCTTTTTTCTAACAAGTTAACTCAAAGATGGTCAAATAATGATTATAATCACACCAGAATATAATAAAATAAGTGATTAATAAATGAAAAGAGATAATACTTAGCATGCACTGATATATATACACATCATTCAATGACTTCCAGAAGTGCTGGACATTTTATGACTCCAGTCGAGACTACTCATCAATATCTCTCTACAGTTTTTATAGTACATTTGGGGTGAGTGAGGGTAACATGACCATTTATGGTACAGGAATTTGAAGAAATGCTTATCTACTTATCAGTACAGACTGGACTGTATAGTATACAGAAATACAAAACTACAGCGTGAACCTCCTATAGATGTACAAGAAATACATACAGTATAGACTGATCAGTAAGACATAAACCCTGTCATATCACATCAATAAGACACTATGATTTGTGTAAAAAAACATGTCCTATTACAGTGGCATGCACCACCAGTAACTTGATCAGGTGGGAGTCAAAGTTACAGATTCCTTTGTGGATAATAACTCACATTGGCGTGGAGGAAGAGGAGGAGGAGAAGCAGATGGAGGTGATAATAAATAACGACAATGCCCATGTCCTAGGTTGGATTAGAGATGAGTGAACCTCTCAACACTTGTGACTCGGATTCCTGATTTGTTTATGGCAGATCAAGTTCGGATAGAGTGTAATAGGGGAAGGCCCAGGAGAAGTGTAGGAAAAAAGTAAAAAACATTTATACTCATCTTCCTTGCATCCTCTATGGCGCTTTCCAGGTCCTCTTCTGGGTGACATCATGCACCCAGGGTCACCACTGAGGGCTGTGTTTGGGCCTTAGTGGTCACATGGGCTGTGCAGAGTCATGAAGAGGCCCAGAAGAGGTGAGGGAAAGTGAGTATAATTATTTTTTTACACTAGCCCTGGGCCTTCTCCTATTATGCTCTGGGGTCTTAAGAGACCTCATGACTTCTGGTTCAAAGGTGTGGAACCAGAAACTTTTGTAATATTGGGGTAAGACTCTGTCTGTTCTGAATCAGTTCGCCCATCTCTAGTGTAGATGTGACCTGCTTGCAAAGGCAATCATGGGAAGAAGGAATAGAACAGTCTTGCTCACTTGGTGTCACTGCCAATTCCATTTTACTTAATGAGCTGGTGATGCCATTTCATGTGAGTACAGCGAAATGTCATTCCTACACGTGTGCCTGCACGCCCATGACTAATTATCTACTTGCAGATCTTGCACTTTGCCTTCGATTTGTCATTTGGTAATGTACAAAAAATTCCCATATGGTAGGTGGCAGCATGTAGTTGCTGCCGCCAAAACCAGCAGAAGTATAAATGTGTCTGTCAGTGCCACAACCACTCGAGCTTGCCTACCCCAGTGTGAAGGATTCCGCTTGGCCTACTTGCGATCACCCCTCGTACTTTCCACTCATCACCCGTGAGTACCTGGTTTCGTTACATAACATGAAACAAGCTTTATAAAGCTTATATATTTATTAATCCGAATGGGTCGGTACTAGTTGCTAAAGTATACGGAATATACATCAGTGGATGGTCAACCAAATAAAGGTAAAAACAAGGAATACAGTACAGAAAAATAAAATAGGAATAAAAGAGAAAACAACTACCAAGAAGAGTTTGCAGTCTGGTTCACTGAGGCCTCCGCTGTTTAGCCCCAGGGCACTTACTTAAGTCAACAACTGGACATGTGTGTCCTCACATCTCTCCCAGAATAAGAGCTACCCTCCCTCTCTGGACGGAGACCATATACCTGTCCTCGTCTCCTCCCTGTGTGATGTCACCAGGAGTACAGGCCCGACCCTAAATCCTTGGACCAGAAAACTACATACAACAATAACTCCTTGCCGGATGACCGTAGTATCAAGTGAGGGGTATGATGAGGTTCATGGTGACATTTCCATCGCGTAGACACCAAGATTGCCCCCCCCCAGATCCCCTTGGGTAAGGAGTTGAGGGTCCCAGCCTTTTCCGTGCTCCCAACAGTGCCACGTTTGGATTTGATGTAACCATTCAAGTCTTGTGCACCCGAGGAATTTATCAGTGCGAATGTAGGATGCTCCCCTCATAAAATATCATTATATTACAATATTTCCTTTGATCTACTGGGGACATACTGTCTGCTAGAAAAGTTATACACATCTCTCCAGGATCTTCCCTGCTGAGATAACGAAGTTTACACTTCTAAGCAGGGAGGTGATATGTATTGTCTGCAGACATCAAGTCTGCCAGGATCTGAAGGGGAAAGGTGTGATATCAATCAGCCACAAATGGAATCCATATCTAAGATTAATCCCCCTTGGCTGATCCTGTACCACACCCAGGTAGACCTTCTGGATATAATAATCGGATACCCAGGGAAGGTGATTAAAAATAACAAACATTCCTACTTATCCTTGCCTTACCTTTCCTTGGCATCCTCGCTCCATCCTGCCATCTTCAGGCCCTCTTCTGACATCACTGCTGAGGCCTGTGATTGAGACTCAGCAGTCACATGGGGGCACAATGACGTCATTATGTGGTCGCGCCCCATGTGACTGCTGGGGCCTTATCACAGGCCTCAGTCATAACGGAGGAGCGCCGGAGAGAACGCTATGCCCAGGAGCGGTGAGAATATGTGTTTATTGTTTTCAGTCACCTTCCCCGGGTGCCCTGCCCTGCCATCTATTGGAAAGGGGACTGCAATATGCCAGGGTCCCTTTCCAATAACAGTATGTATAGCGGTCGGGGAACCAGGCTTTCCCTGACCGCTATCATAGTGGTCCGGGGCCCATAATCTCCAGATGGCTGCATACCCGGTACCCTGCCGGGTCCGTTCGATCCTTACGCCACTGGTTTGTGGGGTTCGCGGGAGT
The DNA here is from genome assembly GCA_947044405.1 of Leptodactylus fallax. Lineage (NCBI taxonomy): Eukaryota > Metazoa > Chordata > Amphibia > Anura > Leptodactylidae > Leptodactylus > Leptodactylus fallax. The sequence goes on along the minus strand of CAMRHE010001467.1, from coordinate 80,062 downwards.
GGCTGCCACAGGGCTCCAGGCCCCCTAATGTCCCAGGCCCTGTAGAAGCCGCTACCCCGGTATTTAAGCCCGATTCCCTGTGCTTACAGCCCAACACCATTGTGAAGGATCTGGCCTTGCCAAGCTGCTTGGTACACCTGCAACCACCTTTTTTACCCTCCACTCACACCACGTGAGCAGAACGAGTCATAGGATAATATGAAACAAGCATTCGTATATACAGAAATATATATCAATTACCAAGCAAGATACAGATAAAGGTAAAATGCAGCACACAAAATAAAAAGGGAAATAAAAGATAGAAAAAATACCGACACAGGCTTGTAGTCCGTTTCTCTAGGGCACTTCCTTAAGTGAGTTACAGAAAACAAGTCTTCTACATGCTGTCCAGAACAAAGGGAAAGGCTTCAGGCCTCCATGCTAGGCTCATGCTGCATTCCACAGTAGGACATGCTCTCATCTTCTCCCAGATCAGAGCTGCTCACTGCCTCTTTGCTGAGTGACCAAGAATTCAGGTCTCCCCCCAGCATATGGCTAGTGCCCCACCCACACCTCCTCCCCAGGCAGCCCCCCTTCTCTCTCCTTTGCAGAACCTTTGGAGAAATGGATGCCTTCCTAGGTGCTGGGAGAGATGTGTGTCTGTGGGTGAACTTAAGGTCACTGGCCTTCTCTCCCCCATGGCCATCTGTCCAGGGATAATAAAACTGCCTGGCTATAGCAGGCCATCTCCCATGATACACACATAAAACGACTGAAGCGTATCGTCCAGCAGTGTAAACACAACTTAAGCCCAACATTCCTACAAGTAGGGGGAGGACTGATATGAGCAAGTAAAAATATATTTCTAAGAAAGATATACAACTGAGGGTCGGTTCATCACAACCATGCAGGCGATTAGCATTTGACCGAAAACACCAAGATTGGCAGTTTCGACATTGGCGCACTGTGCTCTTCACACATGAGAGCAGATTCACAACGAGCACATGTGACAAGAGTCTGGAGAAGCCGTGGAGAATGTTCTGCTGCCTGCAACATCCTCCAGCATGACTGTTTTAGCAGTGGGTCAGTAATGGTGTGGGGAGGCATTTCTTTGGAGGGCCGCACAGCCCTCCATGGGCTAGCCAGAGGTACCCTGACTGCCATTAGGTCCAGGGATGAGATCTTCAGCCCCATTGTGAGACCCTGCGATCCTTCTGATGCATGACAATGCTAGACCTCATGTGGTTAAAGTGTGTCAACAGTTCCTGCATGATGAAGGCATTGATGCTATGGACTGGCCTGCCCGCTCCCCAGACCTGAATCCAATAGAGCACATCTGGGACATCATGTCGTGTTCCATCTACCAACGCCATGTTGCTCCACAGACTGTCCAGGAGTTGACTGATACTTTAATCCAGGTCTGGGAGGATTAATCCCTCAGGAGAACATCCGCTGCTGCCTCATCAGGAGCATGCCCAGGCATTGTATGGAGGCCATACAGGCACGTGGAGGCCACACACACACACTACTCAGCCTCATTTTCTTGTTCTTGGAATATTCTGGAATATTTCATTCATTGATATCTAGGATGTGGGATTGTAGTGTTCCCTTTATTTTTTTGAGCAGTGTATACAGGATCGGACTGGCCCACCGGGGAACCGGTGAATCCACCGGTGGGCCCCGAGCCCCGACTATTAGTCCTCATGTCATGGGGGCCCGATCGGGATCCTGATCATCCCGATCGGGCCCCTGACCAGTGGCGTTACGATCGCGGTCGCAGAGGGCGTGACCGCAACCGGACCCTCCAGGGTACGGGGCCCGCGGCCAGCTGGAGATGGCCGGGGCCCCGGACCACTATGATAGCGGTCGGGGAAAACCTGGTTCCCCGACCGCTATACATACTGTTATTGGAAAGGGGCCCTGGCATATTGCAGGCCCCTTTCCAATAGATGGCAGGACAGGGGAGGTGACTGAAAATAATAAACACATATTCTCACCTCTCCTGGGCACAGCGTTCTCTCCGGCGCTCCTCCGTCATGTGACTGAGGTCTGTGATTAGGCCCCGGCGGTCACATGGGGCGCGACCGCGTAATGATGTCAGTGCACCCCCACGTGACCGCTGAGGCCCAATCACAGGCCTCAGCAGCGTCGTCGGAAAAGGGCCTGAAGACGCTGAAGATGGCAGGATGGAGCGAGGATGCCAAGGAAAGGTAAGGCAAGGTGAGTATGAGAGTTTGTTATTTTTAATCACTTCCCCTGGGCCTCCGATTATTATACTCTGGGGTCTGAGGAGACCCCAGAGTATAATAATAGCACTGAAGTGGAGGGGGCTATTGGGCGCACATAATACTGGGTGGGGGCCACTGTGGAGCTTATAATACTGGGTGGGGGCCACTATGGAGCTTATAATACTGGGTGGGGGCCACTCTGGAGCTTATAATACTGGGTGGGGGCCACTGTGGAGCTTATAATGCAGGGTGGGGGCCACTGTGGAGCTTATACTCCATACAGTGGCTCCTTCATTTTTTTTTTTAATTATGCAGGGGCAGGTGAAAAAAACAAAACAAAAAAAACCCCCACAAACTTTCTCTCCTGTCCCCAGTGTCTCCCAGAGCAGTTCGGTCCTGCAGTTCTGTTGTTTTCTTCCAGCTGACGTTCGCTCTGCACGTGACTACCTGTGACGTCACGTGACCCCTGAGGCCAATCAGTGGCCTAAGGGAAGCGACCTGGGACGTCACAGCCAGTGAGGAATTCCGGCAATAAGAAGACAGCGGAGCTGCAGGACCGGACCGTGCTGGGAGGACACCAGAGCACCGGAGACAGGTGAGTATGTTTAGCATGTTTTTTTTTTTTTTTTGGGGGGGGGGGGGGTAGGGGGTATTCACCTCCCCCAGACTAATTATAAAAAAGAAAAAAATTATACTGGACAATCTCTTTAAAGTGTGGTGCATTAGGGGTGTATATTAAAGGGGTTGTCCAGGCATAATTTGTTATGGTTTATCTTCAGGATAGGCCACAGATAACTGATCTGTAGGGTGCTGACCCGGGGCCGATCAGCTGTATGGAGCCACTTCTGATGCCCGTACTGTACACAATACAGGGCCAGAAGCAGAAAGCTCTGTCCACTGTGTATTAGCCGGGCACCTTCACTGTATCTCAGCACTTATTGAAGTCAGTAGGAGCTGAGCTGAGCAGTGAAGGCGCCGGGCTGCTATACAGCGGATGGAGCTTTCTGCTTCCGGCCATGTGTTGTGTACAGAATAGGTGCCGGAAGTGGCTCCGAACAGCTGATGGGGCCGTGTGTCAGCCCTCTACCGATCAGGTATTTATGGCCTATCCAGAGCATAGGCCATAAAAAAGATTAACCCTGGACAACCCTTTTAATATGCCCCACACAGTTTAATGTCCCCCCCACAGGATGTTAGCCCCCATCACTTTTCCCATACAGTATGGGGGACCAGTGAAGAGGCCACTATGTGGGGGGATCAGTGAAGTGACCATAGAAAAATTTGGCCCAGACAACCCCTTAAAAGAGGTTGTCCATAAACTGGAGCGACCACTGTGTCGGCCGCCAGGGAGGTGTAAAAATAAGAAAAATTTTAAAAAAGCATACTCACCTGTCCCCAGCACCCCGTTGTCCCCTGCCTGTGTCTGTTCGGTCTCATGGCGGCGCCTCATTTCTAGAAATCCTGTACCTAATTGGTCTTAGTGATCACATGAGGTGCAGGACTCCCAGCAAGGAGTCGCCGGCACAAGACTGAATGGACACTGGCAGCGGACAACGGAGCGCTGGGGACAGGCGAGTATGCTTTTTAATTTACTTATTTTTTACTTTACACCTCTCGCCAGCCACATGGGTTGCTCCAATTCCTTCGGGGCAACTGTGGGAGTCAGACACACTTGTTTGAGCTCCTGAGTCCAGAGGCTTAAGAGGCTTTTTTGGATACTTGGAGACCGATTATTGGGTGTGGTTTTCGGTCTTTTGTGTGATACATACCGTAGCTCCGACTCCCTTCCCCGTGCGGAGGGTAGCCTTATCATGGAGCGTGGAGCTCCTGCCCCCCGGACCTTACAGGCGGGGGGCAGGAGAATGTCTGCCGACACAGCACCAGCAGAGCAGGGCAGGCGGAGGTCGCTGAGGCAGCAAGCCTCAATGAGAATGGCGACCGGGACAACAGCATCGGGAGCAGCATCAGGAGCAGCAGCAGCGACATTGGCGGCTGCAGCATCAGGAACAGCATCGGGAGCAGCGATGTCCGTGGAGCGGGCGACGCCGGCAGGAGTAGCGGTGGCGACAGGGGTGTCAGCAGTCCCGGCAGGTGGATCCGTGAAAACGGCGACATCAGCCACGGCGGTAACATCAGCGGCAGTGGCGGGTGAAGCCGGTCCGAAGGGGGCTATGGCCGCAGGATATGCGGTTCCCTCTGGAAGGGTCCCTGCAAGCAGTAGAAAAGACACAAGCTTACCGTCATCGCTGCCGCAATCACCCGCAGGATGGGGCATCAGGAAGGCTGGAGAGGAAGTCGCCATTTACAGCCGGAGGATCGAGGCGGTCCTGGAGGAATATGACCGAGCCCGGAGGTCCCTGTTCGCAATGAGTGGGGAGCTTCAGAGTGCTCGCGCCCGTAGCGACAGGGCCTCAAGGAAGGACCGCCCGGTTTTCAGTAAGCAAGTAAGGAGCCTGAAAAAACAAATAAAGGCCCTGGAAGCCAGGTGCACGGAGATTCTGGAGGGCGCGGGGCCGTTCAGAGAGAAGCTGCTGAACGATGACCGCTTCTTCCGCAAACAGCAGGAGCGGTTGTTGAAGGATGGCCCCGCGTCCTCAGACAGCTCGGGAGAGGACGACTATTGTGAGTCAGACCTGGAGTCAGATGACAGCATGGCGGTACAGTATAGTCGAGTAGCCGTCCCTAGTAGCAGCAGCCTGATACCCACATATACACAGGCATCAGCGCCGGCAGTGAAACTGGAAGTCAGAATGACAAGACAGGAAGTCAGAATGACAGGACAGGAAGTGACGCAATCTCCCACACTCCCAGAGAACCAACCACTGCCCGAGACGGAGGAGGAGGAGGGTGGAGCCTCGGGAGAAGGCGGGAAGCTGATGAGGCAAATCTGCCAATTAGAGTCCCCGTCCAGAATGGACCAATTAGCATTCAGCTTGTCAGATTTGGACGGGGAGGAGGAGGGAAAAGGAACCAAGACCAGGAAGAAGGTGAAAAGAGAAAAAAAAAAGAGAAATAGAGACATTTAAATTTGTCAGATCGTTGCCAGGGGAGCACCGCGCCGGGACTTCGGCCCAGGTTGCGATGCCTCCAGGAGAGAAAAGGGAGGCGCAGGCACCTCGGGTTACGCCAAGTGGCGGGGTGCCCGGGGTGCCAGCAGTCAAAATGGCGCCTGATAGTATCTTTCAGGTGGCGGCGGACAAGGCGCTCATAGCTGCGGACAAGGCGCTCATAGTTGCGGACAAGGGCAAAGGCAAAGAAGCCCCCCCTGCGGAGGGGAGTGGCGTAGGGAAACCTTCCTCCCTGGTAGGAGGTTTTAAAATATCGATGGCTTCCCCCAGAGTAAGGTGTAGGAAAGTGGGAGTGGCAGGTGGGCGTGGCTCATCCTCCTCCAGTGCTGATGAAGCCGGTGATGCGGAGGTTACTTCCGGGGCTAAGGGGGCGTGTCCTCCTACAACATCAGGTGCCGGGGTGACTGTGGATGCGGAGGCCGAGGTAAAAGCGGGGAAGCCATCAGCGAGTGGTGCAGCCGGCCCCGCTGTAAGAAGGAAGACTGCAGGTGTGAATGATGGACGAGTGGAGAAGCTAGTTAAGCAGACAGGTAAGGTAAAGGGGAAAGCGGGTGGGACAAAAGGGATAATTAGTAGTATTCCTGAAGAAGGTGGTGTAGTATGCATGGGGGTCCAAGAGCCTGTAGTCGGGGAGGCTGCGGGTGGAGGGGCTATTACCATTGCTGCTAAAAAAAAAGTATTTCTACTGCTAGTAATTTTTCTCTTGTGGCCCCTGTTGTTTCTGGTATTTCTGCTGTTGTCCCTGCTGTTGTTTCTGCTGCTGTTCCTGATGCTGTTCCTGATGCTGTCGTTGCTCCTGTTGTTACTCCTGTCATTGCTCCTGATATTGTTGCTCCTGTTGTCCTCTCTGCCGCTGTTCCTTCTGCTGCAGTTGGAGTGACCCGGTCCGCGGCGGCTATGCCAGGGCGGACTGTTGCCGCCTCTGGTGCTCCGGTTGCCATGGCTGGGCTAAGTAGTTCTGCGGGGGTCCCTGGGAGTGGCGCTGGTACTCCAGCAGCGGAGGTTGCTGCGGCCTCCGGGCCCCCACGCTCCTATGCCAGCGTCGCTTCTGGGGCACCTGGGGGTGCATCATGTCTTCCGCCGGGCTCCAGGGACGGCGATTTGCAACGGCAGCGCCTGGAGGCTTTACGGGCGGGCCAGTCCACAATGACCATAGATGGGCAGTCGAGAGACCTTAGGTTCTGGATCGAGCGTTTTGGCCTAGAGAAGTTCCGAGAGGAAGGAGGTGAGACCAGATGGACTCTCCCTACACCCGGGCGTAGGGGGCCGACACGGAGGAACGTGGCCCGTCTCGTGTGGGGAGGAGCCGGCCCTTGTCCCCAGAGGAGGGGGGTCGTGGAACTCCTACTCGGGATGGGTTTCAGGGCAAGCGACATCTTTGCCCTGATTCATCCTGTCGGCTCCTCGGAGTTTGACATCAGCTTTGTTACCCCGGAGGGCTTAGAAACCTTCTGGGGAAACTATAGGCTGGTGAAGGACGAGCCCGCCTGGCGTGACTTTATGGTGTGGGCGGTGTCACGCCAGGATAACATTAAGAAAGTGACCGTTTTAACTCGTAACGAGTCACTTTCTTATATGGACATCATGACCTGGCTGAACAGGTTTGGGGAGGTCAAGGACTTCCCAAAGAAAAATCTCGACGAGTTCGGGATATGGTCGGGGGCCTGGACCTTCATGGTCAAATTGCGACACGAGGATAACTCGGTGATGCATATCCCGTCCTCAACCTTCCTTGGGAAAGACAGGATCCTTGTCTTCTACCAGGGGCAGCCAAAACACTGTCACAGGTGCGGTGACCCCTCACACTTGAGCGCCTCCTGCCGTGTGCAGAAGTGCGCCATGTGTGGGGAGGTGGGCCATCTCGCGGCGACCTGTGGCAGGGTGCGTTGCCACCTGTGTGGTGTCCTTGGGCACCCGATCGGGGCGTGTCCACGGTCTTTCGCCAACACCACCCTTCGGCAAGCGGGAGCAGTTGAGGAGGCTGTCCCTGCTGCGGAGGGGGTGAGTGGGGGAGGAGAGACTAGTCTGCCAAGGCAAAGGGAGAAGGCCCAGCCACCATCAAGGGCAAGGAGGCGCGAGAGGAGGAGGGAGCAGTGGGTGGGAGTTATGTGCCTTCCTTCTGCCCCTGGCTCTGCTGGGCCGGATCCTGATGCCGAGGCAGCAGTGGGCACGACCCTGGTTGAGGAGATGAGGAGACTGCAGAGGGAGGAAGAGGCTGACCAGTCGTCTTCTTCTCAGTACGTCAGTGCTGGGGAGGGAGAGACGGTCAAGCGGAGAAAGTCACCGAGTAAAGTGAGGGCAAAAACATCTGCCCCCCCCCCCCACCCGAAGGAACGCAGACTCGACGGCCCTCTAGTGGTAGGTCCCAACCGGTACCAATCCCTCTGTGAGGACGCGTCGGCCTCAGGGGAGGCTTCAGAGGGAGAGGTGGAGCCGTCAGGGGCTGCTGAGTCTCCCTCCGGGAGGGGCCCCCTGCCCTCTGGGGGGGAGGCTGGCCTGGAGCCTGGAGGAGGAGATGATGCACCCAGGGCCGAAGTTGCTACTGTCTCTGCGACCACTGTAACTCCTCAGGGAGAAGTTGCGGGGGAGGTCCATCCCTCCTCTGGCCAAACCGCACCAGGGGGAGGTGATGGACCAATCCCAATGTAAGAAGAGGACCCGCAAGACGAGGAGAAGTCGCGGGTCCTCTTCAGACTCATCTAGGGGTGGTGGTGATAGGAGGAAAGGGGGTGGGAAGCTGAAGGTCATTGAGCTCAATCGGTCTTAATGGCAGTCCCCTTTCCACTGACGCTGGCCACCATTAATGTGGCCAGCATTAAGTCTGATACGGCTAGGTTTGCAGCCTTTGATTTTCTTGGCCGGTTTGAAGCTGACATTTTGTTTTTGCAGGAGACCAGGCTCTGTACTCTATCAGAGATAAACAGAGCAAGGAGGGAGTGGCGCAGGGGGCCCTCCTACTGGTCTCTTGCGGCTGAGCCGTATAGTGGAGTGGCGGTGCTTTTTACCGCAGAGGTGAAATGCCAGCGACTGATCGAGCTCGAAATGGGAAGGTGCCTAGTCTTAGACGTCTTCATGAAGGGGCAAAGCCTGCACCTCATTAACATCTACGGTCCCCAGACAAAGTGGGACCGTAAAAGCCTCTTTATGAAGATTAAGCCTTTTCTTTTTACGGGCAAACAAGTCATCTTTGGTGGGGATTTTAATACCATAACTAGACCCCAAGACCGAGGAGGTACCAGAGATAGACTGCCCTATGATGGCGCCGCGTTAAATAGAATAGTGGAGGATATCCACATCAGGCATTCCCCAGGTCACCGTGGGTTCACCTTTCAGAGAGGTAGTGTTAGGTCTAGGATAGATAGGTTTTTTTTGAAGGAGAATTCCGTCACCACCCCTGTGTCCGTGGTGGAGGTGGAGTTCTCTGATCACTGTCTAATTTTGTTTTCTTTGAATATTTCAGAGACCCTCCGGAGAGGAAGAGGTTTATGGAGGCTGAATTCGTCACTCCTTGAGGAGGCAGCTGTAAGACAAGCCTTTGAGGAGTTTCTTCAGGATCAGGTACTATTACTGGGTCTTGAAGGTACTAGGTCAGAGTGGTGGGAGATATTCAAAAAAAGGGTGGCGGGATTTTTCCGCCGGCTCTCAAGCCTCAGGTCACTGGACATGTACCGCATGTACAGTGCACTGAGGAAGAGACTTGAACATCTGGTCTCGACCGGAGGTAGCCAGGAGGATATCTCCGGTGTGAAGGCTTTGCTTAAAAGGTGTCAGTATGATAGGCACGCATCTTTGGTTCTTGAGAGGGATTTCGGGAAATACCGCTCGCCCGACCCCTACAGGAACTGTAAGATGTCAGTGACTTGTAAGACAGTAACAGGCCTGATTGACAGTACAGGATCCCTGACAAGATCCAGGTCAGGGATCTTGGAGGTCGTCAGGTCCTTCTACTCGAACCTTTTGGCAAAGAAGGAACTGAATCGGGATCGGATTTCAGGTTTCTTGGCTGAAGCCATTCCTGAGTCAGCAGAAGACCCTTCTCTTGGTGTTTTGATAGAACCTATAAGGGAAGAGGAAGTCGTCAGGGCTATTGAGGGTCTTGCCCTCAAGAAGTCACCTGGCCCAGATGGCTTAACATCTGAGTTCTATCGGACCTTTAAAGGAGCTTTGGCTCCCCTCTTGACTGACGTGCTTAATGAGTGTCTATCCTCGGGCACTCTGCCGAAGTCAATGAGGAGGTCCGCCCTTATAGTTCTGTCAAAGGGTAAGGATCCGAGCCATATTGAGAACTGGCGGCCCATAGCACTTCTCAATACGGACCGAAAGATTCTGACGAAGGTACTTTTCAACCGGCTGGTACAGTTTGCGCCCCGGCTCCTCTCGCCGGCTCAGCACTGCTCTGTTCCCGGTCGTAGCACCTTAAGTGCGGTCCTGAGTGTCAGGGAGGCTGTGGAGCAGAGTAGGGCAGGTCGGTGGAAGGGGTACTTGCTGTCCCTAGATCAGGCTAAGGCTTTTGACAGGGTGAATCGTGAGTATTTGTGGTCAACTCTCTCGAGGCATGGCCTACCTGGGGGGTTCATTCAGTGGCTGCAGACCTTATACGCTGGGGCTGAGTCTTTCCCACTTGTGAATGGTTGGGTTGGTCGTCCTTTTGAGGTGGGGTCGGGCGTCCGACAGGGATGTCCCTTGAGCCCGCTACTGTATGTGTTCGCCATTGATCCCCTGATTAGACGGATTAATGGTGGGCCGGTGGCGGGAGTCAGGATGGACCTGGAGGGCACTGGCTCCCCTTTGAGGACAGTAGCCTACGCGGATGATGTCACCGTTCTTGTCTCATCACGGGAGGAGCTTGAATGGGTGATGTCTGAAGTGGACAGTTACTCGGAGGCTTCCGGATCAGCTGTAAACAGGAATAAGTGTGGAAGCCTCTGGCTGGGAGGGGGGAGAGCCTGGTTTTTCTCTCCCGGACACCCTCCCAGAACCCCAGGGGTCTGTAAAGATCTTAGGCATCCATTTTGGCCAGGGTGATTACCCACTCCAAAATTGGGAAGGTAGGCTTAAGGATGTCGCCCAGAGAGTTGATTGCTGGAAGGGTTGGTCTTTGACCCTGAGAGAAAGGGTTCACCTTGCCAAAGCCTTCCTGCTCCCGTTGGTGATCTATCTAGGTAGCGTCTGTGCCTTGCCAGAGTCTTGTTGGAGTAGGATCTGTTGCCTGTTCTTCCAACTGTTATGGGGGAACAGGCTCAACCTAGGAGGGAGGTTACATACCGCACAAGAAGGCTAGGGGGGTTAAATATGGTTAACCCCGTGGTGTTCTTAATGAACACCTTTCTTAAGATCAATTTACCAAACCTCTCCTCCGAGGGGGCTCCTTCGTGGGTAGCCTCCTGCCAGGGGTGGTTTCGGCCATTCTTCCAGAAATGGGAGTCAGGAGGGCAAGTGAAAGATCTTCGTGCACCCCATGGATATCTCCCGGCCTATGCTTCCCTGGTCCTAAAGGGATTCGTCGGTGGGGTCTGGGGGCGTGGGAGATCAGGACTCAGTCAAGACGTTTTCTTGATGACAAAGTCCTGTTGACCCGCTTCCAGAAGCCTCTGGCGCTCAAAGATTGCCCAGGAGAAACCTTAGAGGGAGGGTTGCGTTTTCTTAACTCCAAAAGGTTTCCTCGGAAGTTTTGGGATCTGACCTGGCGCTGCCTCCTAGGTAAGTTATATGTGAGGGGGGAACTTGAAGTACCGGAACTCCGACGAGCGAGGCTGCCCTCGGGAGGAGTGTGGCGACATGCTGGAAAGCATGGAGCACTTCCTGCTTCAGTGCCCCTTCAATATAAGGGTTTGCAAATTGGTGGGGACCTCCACCGGTTGGCTGCGGCTGGCTGGCCTTTCCTATGCCGAGTGGGCCTATGGGGCATTCAAACACCCGGAGGGCAGGGACTGCCAAACACTTTTTGTAGTTAGTGCAGTGGTCAGGTTTCACCTATGGTCAGCACGGTGTTTAGTATCGACGAGAGGCAAAATCCTCCCGGAGGTGGAGGTGGTTAAAAACATCATGGTGGACCTGGTGAGGGTGCGCTCTCGGGAGTACGAGGGGCTGGGCGCAGAAAGGGCTGGTACCCTCTGGAGGGGGTTCACTTTTTCTGTTCCCTGAGGGTTAGATAAGGGATTTAAAGTAGGTTAGGGCCAGATAGGGATAGGTAGGGCAAGGTTTGCACGAGGGGTGGGGTTTATTATTTTCTGATAGGGAGGGACAGGTAGGGACAGGGTAGGGACAGAATGATAGATAGGGACATAGTGGTAGGGCGAGTAGACAGGGATGGGCCTCCTGTGCTCTCTTCCTGGTGGAGGGCTGGCGTGTCACTGCATAGTCATTTTTGTTTTGGAAAAACGGATAGAAGGGTAAGAGGCTTGAGGATAACTGACCCTAGGCCCATGGGAGGTTCATGGGAGGGAGGGTAATCTTAACAGGTTATGTAGGATGGTGGGTTTTGTTGCTTGTCTGGTATTGATTTGTCTGGTACTTGTTGTTTGTTGTTGTTGTCGTTTGTCATGTGTTGTGCCCGTTTTCCCATTTTCCATTTTTCCATATCCCATATTCATTTCCCATTTCCATTTCCATTTTTTTTTCCATATCCCATTTTCATTTTCCATATTCCATTTCATAATTCCATTATAGTAGTGTAGCCCTATTTGGGGGGGGGGGGTATGAGTATTATCCCTCCCGCAACAGACTCTGGCGCTGACCTGTGTGTATAATGGGACCTGAAGCCTTCGCTGAAGGGAAGAGTGGGAACATATATGAAATATATCAGTGCCTCCACCCAGGATAGAGCCTCTGTATTACAGGGAGGATCTCTTCCTGGGACTTACCCATGAAATACAGTTAGTAGCCTTAACAAGGATCACTGTACTAATCTCACAGTCTGAAGAATACATACAGATACCACATAAGGTTATAACAGTAGCTTTATAAGAATCAACAGGGTAATAATACATACATACAATATACTCAGAACACAGCAGTACTACAACAACCAGCAAGTCCTCAACCGTCTTAGGTTATATACCCGGGTATATATATATATATATATAGCAAGAGTCCAGTGCACAATACCTCCAGGCAACAGAAGAGATGCAGGGGCCCCTGTGGATGACTGTGGATCCTTGGATTCTTCCAGGAGATGACAGACAGCCGATCAGGAGATGATGATGATGATGGTGAGATTCTTCACAGGCAGCAAACAGGGCGACGGTGACGGCAGTAGATGCAGGCCTGACTACCCTAACACTGAGTCCTTAACCTGCCAGCTAAACTACTAGTGCCACCGGGCCTCTAACTAGCTAGTTGGCCTTCGGAAGCCTAACCTATCACTGCCCTGAACTGTATATATATATGGATCCCTAACTACAGTTACTAGCTAGGTCCTGTGAGTATATAGGGGGTAACACATACCTAACTATATACTGTGAAGTAAAGAGGAACAAGTGGCTCTTAGACTCCCCCAGACATAACATGTCTGTCTCAGCAGCTCTGCTCACATCTCTCCCCCCAGCAGCTCTGCCTCACATGTGTCTGACTCACTGTATTTACAAAACAAAACTTGCACTAAATGCCTGGGGTCTCTGAAGCCAAACTGCAGGGGCAAAGAAGCCAGATACATTATATACTAGTAGAAATGGCAGTTCCCTACAGTAGTTAAGGGGTTTTTTAGGGGGGTAGGTTGTTTGGGAGGGGGGTTTCTTTTTGGGGGTGGAGGGTTTGGTTTATAGGTTTTCGTGTGCCCGGCCTGGCTCTGGACTATGCGGACATGAGAGGACATGAGGCGGAGAGCCAGGTCGGCGTTTCAGGGGCTCGGTGGTGGGTGGTGCCAGCACCAGGACTATGCGGACATGGGAGGACATGGGGCGTGGTGCTGGCCGGGTGTGGTGAAGGGGAAAAAAAAAAAAAAAAAAATTTCATAGTAAGTTTCAGTTGGGGTTTATTAGTGTTATATGTTTTCGTTATATGTTTCATTGTACATTTCTCATTTTGTTTTTCTTTGTTTTTAGGATAATTAGAGTTTTGACTGACGGATGGCTGAAGAAGAATGAAAGGCGGAGTGAAAGGCAGAATGAAAGGCGGAGTGAAAGGCGAAATAAAAGATGGAATGGATGGGGGCTGGTTTGCGCATGTTTTCGGTTTTAATTTTGTCTTGACGTTTTCTTGTATTGATGTTATTTATGCTATGTTTTGGATTTATGTATTGTCTCTGTTTATGGTTTTTGTATGGTATTTTTCGTATGTGACAGTGTTTGTGAACTTTTTCTACTTTTATAATAAAATAGTTCCAATTCCTTCGACAACCTCTTTAAAGGATTTGTCCATCTTCCTAATATTGATGGCCTGTCCTTAGGATAGGCCATCAATATTACATCTACGATGATACAACAGCCAGGACCTCTGCAGATCAGCTTTTCCAGGACAGTGCGGCTACAGGTAAAGGTAACAATTCTTGGAGCCACGCTGTTCACTTGCCATACAAGGTGTAGCAGTAGGTTTAGGTAGTGCAGTGGTGCACATGGTATAGTGGGTGAGCAGCATGGCTCCCGGCATGTTATTAGCCGCCCTGTCTCGGTACTGCTGATCTGCAGGGGTTCTGATGGTGGGCCCCTAGAAACAATTCCACTGGTGGGCCCTAGACATCCCAGTCCGACACTGAGTGTATATATCACCGTGATTGTCCTGACCCATATAAGACAGGGAACATGTCATTTATACCACATAGTTTACAAGCCGTAAAAATTAAATCCATATGAAATTGGCGCAAATGCGTTTTTTTCCAATTTCACCTCATTCTGAATTTTTTTCCAGCTTCCCAGTACATTGCAAAGGATATTGAATACTGCCATTACAAAGTACAATTTGTCCTGCAAACAATAAACCATCATGTAACTCTGAGGAGAATTGCCTAATTCATGACCTGTGCATCATCATGAATCTGGCAAATCCTACTTCATTGCAGGAATCATAAAGAACAAGGCATAATATACCAGTTTTATGTTACTACATAGTGAAAACTACCAAAAAAAAAAAAAAATTTACTTTCTCCAGAGCCCTGAGCTCAGCATCGTCGAGTCTGTCTGGGATTACATGAAGACACAGAAGGATTGCAGTAAGCATACATCCACAGGAGTTCTGTCCTCAGTTCTCCAAGATGGCAGGAAAAACCTCCCTGATGAGTTCTGCCGAAAACTGTCTGAAAGTACCGAGAAGAAAGCAAAGGCCAAAGGTCACACCAAACATTAATGGGATTTACAGTTCTCATTTCTTCATTCACTTTTCATTACTTGACAAAAATAAACTATTAAAACTTTATTTCGGATATCATTCTTGTGCTGCAGCATTTTTTCCCCACAGCTGCCTAAAACTTTTGCACGCCACTACATAACATATACATACCAGAAATATACATAACAGTCACATATCCCATACATGACATGCACAAACCATGTACACACACCTATTACTTAACCCCTAACCCATTTTCCATATTTGTTTTTGAATCCCCACATTCCAAAATCCACAACTTATTTATTTTCTCTGTTCATTGAGCCATATGAGGGCTTAATATTTGAGGAACAAACTGGACTTTGTAATGGTGTTACCTGTGCAGGAGCTGCTAACACACCCATAGCCTCAGCATTTTCAGGTGCCTCCCCTTTGGGTAACCCTAACTCTGCCTCACCTATGGGTAACCTTAACTCTGCCTCCCCTATAGGTAACCCTAACTCTGCCTCCCCTATAGGTAACCCTAACTCTGCCTCCCCTATAGTAACCCTAACTCTGCTTCACCTATGGGTAACCCTAACTCTGCCTCCCCTATAGGTAACCCTAACTCTGCCTCACCTATGGGTAACCTTAACTCTGCCTCCCCTATAGGTAACTCTAACTCTGCCTCCCCTATAGTAACCCTAACTCTGCTTCACCTATGGGTAACCCTAACTCTGCCTCCCCTATAGTAACCCTAACTCTGCCTCACCTATGGGTAACCTTAACTCTGCCTCCCCTATAGTAACCCTAACTCTGCCTCACCTATGGTTAACCTTAACTCTGCCTCCCCTATAGGTAACCCTAACTCTGCCTCCCCTATAGTAACCCTAACTCTGCCTCACCTATGGGTAACCTTAACTCTGCCTCCCCTACAGGTAACCCTAACTCTGCCTCCCCTACGGGTAACCCTAACTCTGCCTCCCTTACAGGTAATCCCTAACTGCCTCCCCTATAGGTAATGCTAACTCTGCCTCCCCTATGGGTAACACTAACTCTGCCTCCCCTATGGGTAACCCTAACTCTGCCTCCCCTATAGGTAACCCTAACTCTGACTCCCCTATAGGTAACCATAACTCTGTCTCCCCATATAGGTAACCCTAACTGCCACCCCTATAGGTAACCCTAACTCTTCCTCCCCTATAGGTAACCCTAACTCTGCCTCCCCTATAGGTAACCCTAACTCTCTGCCTCCCCTATGGGTAACCCTAACTCTGCCTCCCCTACAGGTAACCCTAACTCTGCCTCCCCTACAGGTAATCCCTAACTCTGCCTCCCCTATAGGTAACGCTAACTGCCTCCCCTATAGGATAACCCTAACTCTGCCTCCCCTATGGGTAACCCTAACTCTGCCTCTCCTATGGGTAACCCTAACTCTGCCTCCCCTATAGGTAACCCTAACTATTCCTCCCCTATAGGTAACCCTAACTCTGCCTCCCCTATAGGTAACCCTCTCTGCCTCCCCTATGGGTAACCCTAACTCTGCCTCCCCTACAGGTAACCCTAACTCTGCCTCCCCTACAGGTAATCCCTAACTCTGCCTCCCCTATAGGTAACGCTAACTGCCTCCCCTATAGGGTAACCCTTACTCTGCCTCCCCTATGGGTAACCCTAACTCTGCCTCCCCTATAGGTAACCCTAACTCTTCCTCCCCTATAGGTAATCCTAACTCTGCCTCCCCTATAGGTAACCCTCTCTGCCTCCCCTATGGGTAACCCTAACTCTGCCTCTCCTACGGGTAACCCTAACTCTGCCTCCCCTATAGGTAACCCTAACTCTGCCTCCCCTATAGGTAACCCTAACTCTCTGCCTCCCCTATGGGTAACCCTAACTCTGCCTCCCCTACAGGTAATCCCTAACTCTGCCTCCCCTATAGGTAACCCTAACTGCCTCCCCTATAGGGTAACCCTAACTCTGCCTCCCCTACAGGTAACCCTAACTCTGCCTGGCCTGCCTCCCCTAGGTAATCCCTAACTGCCTCCCCTATAGGTAATGCTAACTCTGCCTCTGCTATAGGTAACCCTAACCAGCCTAGTTTGACAAGGACTCAGCAGGCGGGGCCTCATAGTCACAGGCACAGAAGGCAGCGCCACCTACTGGATCCTCGGCAGACCAGGCAGCTCCTGAGTTTACCCGCTCCATTCTAGCACCTGGCACTCCTCCTGCTGTACAGCGACGATATGGCCACAGGACTTGTGGTGGTGATGTAGTCATGTGATCAGTATGGGCGGAGTCAGGGGGGTCACATGTTCCTGTTCCGTCTGTATAGAGGATTCTGCAATGCTGGGTGAGTTGAATTTACAGACTGTATTGACTGTATCATCTCCATACAGTAGTAATGCTATAGAGGAGTGCAGCACAGCTGTGTATGTGTGATATACTATATACAGTGCTATAGGTCATTTACTGTAACATAGGCAAATACTGTATACAGTATATATAAATACAGTGGTATAGACAACTACTATATACATAAATACTATACAGTGCTATAGACATATACACTACACTGTACTACAGATAATATACTATGTACATATATATAACTACACAGTGCTATAGATATATACAGTACTATAGACATATACACTACACTGTACTACAGATAATATGCTATATACATACAGTACAGACCAAAAGTTTGGACACACCTTCTCATTCCAAGAGTTTTCTGTATTTTCATGACTATACAAATTGTAGATTCACACTGAAGGCATCAAAACTATGACTTACCACATGTGGAATTATATACTTAACAAAAAAGTGTGACACAACTGAAAATATGTCTTATATTCTAGGTTCTTCAAAGTAGCCACCTTTTGCTTTGATTACTGCTTTGCACACTCTTGGCATTCTCTTGATGAGCTTCAAGAGGTAGTCACCTGAAATGGTCTTCCAACAGTCTTGAAGGAGTTCCCAGAGATGCTTAGCACTTGTTGGCCCTTTTGCCTTCACTCTGCGGTCCAGCTCACCCCAAACCATCTGGATTGGGTTCAGGTCTGGTGACTGTGGAGGCCAGGTCATCTGGCGTAGCACCCCATCACTCTCCTTCTTGGTCAGATAGCCCTTACACAGTCTGGAGGTGTTTGGGGTCATTGTCCTGTTGGTCCAAATAAACGCAAACCGGATGGAATAGCATGCTGCTGCAAGATGCTGTGGTAACCATGCTGGTTCAGAATAAATCCCCAACAGTGTCCCCAGCAAAGCCCCCCCACACCATCACACCTCCTCCTCCATGCTTCACGGTGGGAACCAGGCATGTAGAGCCCATTCCTTCATCTTTTCTGCGTCGCACAAAGACACGGTGGTTGGAACCAAAGATCTCAAATTTGGACTCATCAGACCAAAGCCCAGATTTCCACAGGTCTAATGTCCATTCCTTGTGTTCTTCTTGTGCTTGTTGCCTGTCCTTAGCAGTGGTTTCCTAGCAGCTATTTTACCATGAAGGCCTGCTGCACACAGTCTCCTCTTACCAGTTGTTGTAGAGATGTGTCTGCTGCTAGAACTCTGTGTGGCATTGACCTGGTCTCTAATCTGAGCTGCTGTTAACCTGCGATTTCTGAGACTGGTGACTCGGATGAACTTATCCTCCGCAGCAGAGGTGACTCTTGGTCTTCCTTTCCTGGGGCGGTCCTCATGTGAGCCAGTTTCTTTGTAGCGCTTGATGGTTTTGGCCACTGCACTTGGGGACACTTCCAAAGTTTTCCCAATTTTTCGGACTGACTGACCTTCATTTCTTAAAGTAATGATGGCCACTCGTTTTTCTTTACTTAGCTGTTTTTTTCTTGCCATAATACAAATTCTAACACTCCATTCAGTAGGACTATCAGCTGTGTATCCACCTGACTTCTGAACAACACAACTGATGGTCCCAACCCCATTTATAAGGCAAGAAATCCCACTTATTAAACCTGACAGGGCACACTTGTGAAGTGAAAACCATTTCAGGTGACTACCTCTTAAAGCTCATCAAGAGAATGCCAAGAGTGTGCAAAGCAGTAATCAAAGCAAAAGGTGGCTACTTTGAAGAACCTAGAATAGAAGACATATTTTCAGTTGTTTCACACTTTTTTGGTAAGTATATAATTCCACATGTGGTAATTCATAGTTTTGATGCCTTCAGTGTGAATCTACAATTTTTATAGTCATGAAAATACAGAAAACTCTTGGAATGAGAAGGTGTGTCCAAACTTTTGGTCTGTACTGTATATACTATACAGTGCTATAGACATATACACTACACTGTACTACAGATAATATACTATGTACATACATACTATACAGTGGGGAAAAAAAGTATTTAGTCAGCCACCAATTGTGCAAGTTCTCCTACTTAAAAAGATGAGGCCGGCCTATAATTGACATCATAGGTAGACCTCAACTATGAGAGACAAAATGAGAAAACAAATCCAGAAAATCACATTGTCTGATTTTTTAAGAATTTATTTGCAAATTATGGTGGAAAATAAGTATTTGGTCACCTACAAACAAGCAAGATTTCTGTCTCTCACAGACCTGTAACTTCTCCTTTAAGAGGCTCCTCTGTCCTCCACTCATTACCTGTAGTAATGGCTCCTGCGTGACATTGTTATCAGTATAAAAGACTCCTGTCCACAACCTCAAACAGTCACACTCCAAACTCCACTATGGTGAAGACCAAAGAGCTGTGGAAGGACCAGAAACAAAATGGTAGCCCTGCACCAGGCTGGGAAGACTGAATCTGCAATAGGCAAGCAGCTTGGTGTGAAGAAATCACCTGTGGGAGCAATAATTAGAAAATGGAAGACATACAAGACCACTGATAATCTCCCTCCATCAGGGGCTCCACGCAAGATCTCACCCCGTGGGGTCAAAATGATCACAAGAACGGTGAGCAAAAATCCCAGAATCCCACGGGGGGACCTAGTGAGTGACCTGCAGAAAGCTGGGACTAACGTAACAAAGGCTACCGTCAGTAACACACTACGCCGCCAGGGACTCAGATCCTGCAGTGCCAGACGTGTCCCCCTGCTTAAGCCAGTACATATCCGGGCCCGTCTGAAGTTTGCTAGAGAGCATTTGGATGTTCCAGAAGAGTATTGGGAGAATGTCATATGGTCAGATGAAACCAAAGTAGAACTGTTTGATAGAAACACAACTCATGGTGTTTGGAGGAGAGTGAATGCTGAGTTGTATCCAGAGAACACCATACCTACTGTGAAGCATGGGGGCGGCAACATCAGGCTTTGGGGCTGTTTCTCTGCAAAGGGACCAGGACGACTGATCCGTGTACATGAAAGAATGAATGGGGCCATGTATGGTGAGATTGTGAGTGCAAACCTCCTTCCATCAGCAAGGGCATTGAAGATGAAACGTGGCTGGGTCTTTCAGCATGACAATGATCCCAAGCACACCGCCAGGGCAACGAAGGAGCGGCTTCGTAAGAAGCATTTCAAGGTCCTGGAGTGGCCTAGCCAGTCTCCAGATCTCAACCCCATAGAAAACCTTTGGAGAGAGTTGAAAGTCCGTGTTGCCCAGCGACAGCCCCAAAACATCCCTGCTCTAGAGGAGATCTGCATGGAGGAATGGGCCAACATACCAGCAACAGTGTGTGCCAACCTTGTGAAGACTTACAGAAAACGTTTGATCTCTGTCATTGCCAACAAAGGAGATAGAACAAAGTATTGAGATGAACTTTTGTTATTGACCAAATACTTATTTTCCACCAGAATTTGCAAATAAATTCTTTAAAAATCAGACAATGTGATTTTCTGGATTAGTTTTCTCATTTTGTCTCTCATAGTTGAGGTCTACCTATGATGACAATTACAGGCCGGCCTCATCTTTATAAGTTGGAGAACTTGCACAATTGGTGGCTGACTAAATACTTTTTTTCCCCACTGTACTTTATACAGTATAATAGATATTTCTCTCTCTCTCTCTCATACACATGTGGACAAAATTGTTGGTACCCCTCGTTTAATGAAAGACAAACCCACAATGGTCACAGAAATAACTTGAAACTGACAGACTGGAATTTGTCAACCTACAGTGCTGGCCAAAAGTATTGGCACCCCTGCAATTCTGTCAGATAATACTCAGTTTCTTCCAGAAAATGATTGCAATCACAAATGCTTTGGTAATAATATCTTCATTTAATTTGTCGTCAATGGAAAACCACAAAAAGAATTGTCAAAAAGCCAAATTGGATATAATTCCGCACCAAATATAAAAAAGGGGGTGGACAAAAGTATTGGCACCCTTTGAAAAATCATGTGATGCTTCTCTAATTTGTGTAATTAACAGCACCTGTTACTTACCTGTGGCACATAACAGGTGGTGGCAATAACTAAATCACACTTGCAGCCAGTTGAAATGGATTAAAGTTGACTCAACCTCTGTCCTGTGTCCTTGTGTGTACCACATTGAGCATGGAGAAAAGAAAGACCAAAGAACTGTCTGAGGACTTGAGAAGCAAAATTGTGAGGAAGCATGAGCAATCTCAAGGCTACAAGTCCATCTCCAAAGACCTGAATGTTCCTGTGTCTACCGTGCGCAGTGTCATCAAGAAGTGTAAAGCCCATGGCACTGTGGCTAATCTCCCTAGATGTGGACGCAAAAGAAACATTGACGAGAGATTTCAACGAAAGATTGTGCGGATGGTGGCTAAAGAACCTCGACTAACATCCAAACAAGTTCTAGCTGCCCTGCAGTCCGAGGGTACAGCAGTGTCAACCCGTACTATCCGTCGGCGTCTGAATGAAAAGGGACTCTATGGTAGGATACCCAGGAAGACCCCACTTCTGACCCAGAGACATAAAAAAGCCAAAACTTACCTGAGAAAGCCAAAAACTTTTTGGAAGAATGTTCTCTGGTCAGATGAGACAAAAGTAGAGCTTTTTGGGAAAAGGCATCAACATAGAGTTTACAGGAAAAAAAAAGAGGCCTTCAAAGAAAAGAACACGGTCCCTACAGTCAAACATGGCGGAGGTTCCCTGATGTTTTGGGGTTGCTTTGCTGCCTCTGGCACTGGACTGCTTGACCGTGTGCATGGCATTATGAAGTCTGAAGACTACCAACAAATTTTGCAGCATAATGTAGGGCCCAGTGTGAGAAAGCTGGGTCTCCCTCAGAGGTCATGGGTCTTCCAGCAGGACAATGACCCAAAACACACTTCAAAAAGCACTAGAAAATGGTTTGAGAGAAAGCACTGGAGACTTGTAAAGTGGCAGCAATGAGTCCAGACCTGAATCCCATAGAACACCCAAGGAGAGATCTCACAATGGCAGTTTGGAGAAGGCGCCCTTCACATCTCAGGGACCTGGAGAAATTC
Organism: Leptodactylus fallax; assembly: GCA_947044405.1. NCBI lineage: Eukaryota > Metazoa > Chordata > Amphibia > Anura > Leptodactylidae > Leptodactylus > Leptodactylus fallax. Next base: position 58,175 of record CAMRHE010001467.1, on the reverse strand, counting down.
CAGCAGAGCATTGTAAGAAACTCATTGATGGTTACCGGAAGCAGTTGTTCGCAGTTATTTTGTCTAAAGGTTGTGCTACCAAGTATTAGGCTGAGGGTGCCAATACTTTTGTCCGGCCCATTTTTGGAGTTTTGGGTAAAATGATCAAAGATTTGACTTTTTTTTTCATTCTCTTTTGTGTTTTTTCATTGCAAGCAAAATAAATGAAGATATTACCAAAGCATTTGTGATTGCAATCATTTTCTGGAAGAAATTGAGTATTATCTGACAGAATTGCAGGGGTGGCAATACTTTTGGCCAGCACTGTACATGTTGACAAGCCACAAAGCTTCTGGGAGAATGTCCTATGGACAGATGAGACAAAAATCAAATTTTTTGGCAAGGCACGTCAGCTCTATTTTCACAGACGGAAAAATGAAGCCTATCTTGAAAAGAACACTGTCCCTACTGTGACACATGGAGGAGGCTCTGTTATGTTCTGAGGCTGCTTTGCTGCATCTGGCACAGGGTGTCTTGAATCTGTGCAGGGTCCAATGAAATCTCAAGACTATCAAGGGATTCTAGAGAGAAATGTGCTGCCCAGTGTCAGAAAGCTTGGTCTCAGTCGCAGGTCATGGGTCTTACAACAGGATAATGACCCAAAACACGCAGCTAAAAACCCCCAAGAATGGCTAAGAGGAAAACATTGGACTATTCTGAAGTGGCCTTCTATGAGCCCTGACCTAAATCCTATTGGAAGGAGCTGAAACATGCCGTCTGGAAAAGGCACCCTTCACACCCGAGACAACTGGAGCAGTTTGCTCATGAGGAGCGGCCAAAATCCCTGCTGAGAGGTGCAGAAGTCTCAGTGCCAGTTACAGGAATCGTCTGATTGCAGGGATTGCCTCAAAAGGTTGTGCAACTAAATATTAAGGGAACCCTCATTTCTGTCCAGGCCTGTTTCATGTTGAAGCCTGGTTGGAAAGCAATGTCTGACTTTCATTTGATCATTGTCATAGAATTTTTATATATTATTACTTTTGTCAGATTCAAGTTATTTCTGTGACCATTGTGGGGTTTTATTTCATTAAACGAGGGAGGGGACCAACAATTTTTTTTCGCTCTGTTTTTTTTGTGTTGAACTATATACAGTACTATAAACATATATACTATATAAAGTGCTATAGACAAATACTATAATATAGTACTATTAAAAATGCATATACTCTATACAGTGCTATATCAATCTGACCAGCGCCCCGTCCCTCTAGGAGTTAATTGTCTGCACTCTGTGCTATTTAATGATCCTTTTGGCACCTCTTTCTTGCTGACTATTCAGTTTCTTGGAGTTAGCTACCACTGTGTTCTGTTACCATTTGGCTATTCTGACCTCCTACTTCTGATCCTGACCTACGTTTCCTGCCTGCCGACTCTGTTCCTGCATTCCCTCCTGTTGTGACCACCACTTGCCTCCTAGACCACCTCTCCTTGATCTCCAATTCAGCCTCCACGTGACCTCCTGTTACTGACTTGGCTTTCTGATTACTCTCTCGTCTTACCCCTGTGTACTTCGTGTTCTCCTGTTGCCTACTTGGACCATACGACTACGCTTTTGGATCTCTACTGCATCCCTTCCTGTACTTGCTCAGGTGAGTGGTTTTCGGATTTCTGGGCCTGCTGTGACTTGTGGTTCGCCATGCGCCACGCGATCTCTGAGGGATCACGATTCCGGCTGATAGTTGCTACCAAGTCCATCTCCACCATCAGGAGCTCTGGTGAAGTCCACTTGAGGCTGGTTCTCGGGCCGCTTGGGGAGCGTCGAGCGCCTTGGTGCTGTTTTTACCATAGTGTGCAGGGGTTCTGGTTTCCTGAGACTAACAAGTCTGTCTTGTACTGCATTAGGTCCTAACTCAGTGGTCACCTTGTCGGGGCAGATGGGCTTACAATTACAGTTTGAGTAAAATGTAAAGTACAACGGACCTCCTTTTTATGTATCCTGATATACAGTAGGTATTTGCAGTAATGCTCTTGGTGCTACAAATACTTTAAAGTGCTGCGGCCCTGCTTGCCTATCCCCAATCCTGCCCACAGCCGCCTCTGCTTTCCCTTTAGCCTTCAGGGGGCCCCGTGCACCTCCCTGAATACCGTTAGTAACATCCTGATGCTGTTCAGCTATTTACCTACCAATCCCCACCTCTGCTTCCCCTTCAGCCCTCCAGGGGGCCCTATGTGGGATGCATAGGGCCCCCTGGAGGGCTGATGGGGAAGCAGAGGTGGGGATTGGTAGGTAAATAGTAATTCCGCCTATTGAAAAACAGCAGGCCCTGTTGCAGCCACTACAGCTGCTATGGTGGTAGTTCTGCCACTGACTATAGACAAATACATTTACTATATAGTGCTATAGATAAATACTATATACAGTATTATAGACACATAATACAGTACTATAGACATACAGAGGGTGAAATAAGTATTGAGCTTATCACCAATTTTCTAAGTAAATCTCTTTGTAAAAGTGCTAATGACATGAAATTCTCCCTAAAATGTCCATAACAACCCATCCAATTTACACAGGCAAAGAAATCAGAGCAGAAATGTCCATAAATGATGCGTAATAATGAGACATGACACCGGAAAAAAAGTATTGCCCTCGATTACTGACATGTATGTAATATTTGTACACCTTCTGTATGGAGACACTAGTGGCCACATTGTCAGGAGGGATTGTGGCCCCTTCTTCTGTGGACTCCTATGAACTGTGGGCTTCAGTTCCTTCCATAGATTTTCTATTGGATTCAGCTTCGGGGATCGGCTCAGCCATTCTAGTTTTATTTTCTTTCTTCTTTGGCTGCGTGTTTGGGTTCATTGTTTTGCTGAAATGTCCACCGTCGTTTCATCTTCATTATCTAGAGAGTTGCAGCAGATTTTTTATCCAGAATATCGATACATTTGTCCTTTGATCTTTCCTTCAGTTCTATGAAGTTTGCCAGTGCCGTCTTCTGAAGAACAGCCCCACACCATGATGTTCCCACCTCAAATCTTCACTGTTGGTCTGATATTTTTGGAATGATATGCAGGAGCATTTTGAACTCCAACCATGCTGTGTTTTGTGGCATCCAATGAGTTCCATGTTGGTCTCCTCTGACCAGACTATATTCTCCCAGGATTTCGCAGGTTTGTCTTCAACCTGCTTTTTGTTCAGCCATGGAGTCTTGTTTGGTGAGTGTGCGCACAGGCCATGGAGGGGGAGAGCATTTATACTTATTGTACCTGTTTATTCCAGGTCTTTCTGGAGCTCTCCACAGGTGCTCCTTGGCTCTTGGACAACTCTTCTGATCATCCTTTTCACTCCTCTGTGTGAAATCTTGCGGGGAGCTCCTGGTTTTGGCCAGTGTATGGTGAAATCATGTTCTTTCCACTTCCGGTGCTCACTGAAACCTTCAGTAGTTTAGAGATTCTTCTGTAACTAATGCCATCAGTATAAGGTTGTGAAGGTCATGAGACAGCTCACTGGTTTACCCATAATGAGATGTCTCTGGGGGGGCCCCTTAGTAATGAGACACCAGTTAAACCCGCTCATATTATTTGTCACTCGGTGTCAGGATTGCTTTCTAATTCCTGATAGATTTTGGCTGGTGTCAAGACTTTCCATGGCTTTTTGCTCCTCGCTCTTTCTTCATGTGGTCAATACTTTTTCCGGGGGTAATTTCTCATTATTACATGATTTATGGACATCTCTGGTCTGAGGTCTTTGCCTGTGTGGATTGGATGGGTTGTTACTGACATCTGGGGAGAATTTCATGTTAATAACACTTTTTACAAATAGATTTACTTAGGAAATTGGCGACGTGTTCAATACATATTTCACCCACTGTATACTATATACAGTGCTATAGATAAATACTATATACAGTACTGTAGACACAATATATATATAGTACTATAGACACATCTATATGTAGTACTATAATAATATAATAATAATAACTTTTATTTATATAGCGCCAACATATTCCGCAGCACTGTACAATTTGTAGGGTTCAAGTACTGACAAAAAAGATAAATTACAAAGAAATAGTCAATTCACACACTGGAACTGAGGGCTCTGCTAGCAAGAGCTTACAATCTATGAGGTAGAGGAGGTGACACAAGAGCTTACAATCTATGAGGTAGAGGTGACACAAGAGCTTACAATCTATGGGGGCCCCCCCCAAGGAGGTGGGGGGGGTGACACAAGAGCTTACAATCTATGAGGTAGAGGAGGTGACACAAGAGCTTACAATCTATGAGGTAGAGGTGACACAAGAGCTTACAATCTATGAGGTAGAGGAGGTGACACAAGAGCTTACAATCTATGAGGTAGAGGAGGTGACACAAGAGCTTACAATCTATGAGGTAGAGGAGGTGACACAAGAGCTTACAATCTATGAGGTAGAGGAGGTGACACAAGAGCTTACAATCTATGAGGTAGAGGTGACACAAGAGCTTACAATCTATGAGGTAGAGGAGGTGACACAAGAGCTTACAATCTATGAGGTAGAGGTGACACAAGAGCTTACAATCTATGAGGTAGAGGAGGTGACACAAGAGCTTACAATCTATGAGGTAGAGGGGGTGACACAAGAGCTTACAATCTATGAGGTAGAGGTGACACAAGAGCTTACAATCTATGAGGTAGAGGAGGTGACACAAGAGCCTACAATCTATGAGGTAGAGGTGACACAAGAGCTTACAATCTATGAGGTAGAGGAGGTGACACAAGAGCTTACAGTCTATGAGGTAGAGGAGGTGACACAAGAGCTTACAATCTATGAGGTAGAGGAGGTGACACAAGAGCTTACAATCTATGAGGTAGAGGAGGTGACACAAGAGCTTACAATCTATGAGGTAGAGGAGGTGACACAAGAGCTTACAATCTATGAGGTAGAGGAGGTGACACAAGAGCTTACAATCTATGAGGTAGAGGAGGTGACACAAGAGCTTACAATCTATGAGGTAGAGGTGACACAAGAGCTTACAATCTATGAGGTAGAGGAGGTGACACAAGAGCTTACAATCTATGAGGTAGAGGTGACACAAGAGCTTACAATCTATGAGGTAGAGGAGGTGACACAAGAGCTTACAATACAATCTATGAGGTAGAGGTGACACAAGAGCTTACAATCTATGAGGTAGAGGTGACACAAGAGCTTACAATCTATGAGGTAGAGGGGGTGACACAAGAGCTTACAATCTATGAGGTAGAGGAGGTGACACAAGAGCTTACAATCTATGAGGTAGAGGAGGTGACACAAGAGCTTACAATCTATGAGGTAGAGGTGACACAAGAGCTTACAATCTATGAGGTAGAGGAGGTGACATAGGAGCTTACAATCTATGAGGTAGAGGTGACACAAGAGCTTACAATCTATGAGGTAGAGGAGGTGACACAAGAGTATACAATCTATGAGGTAGAGGAGGTGACACAAGAGCTTACAATCTATGAGGTAGAGGTGACACAACAGCTTACAATCTATGAGGTAGAGGTGACACAAGCTCTTACAATCTATGAGGTAGAGGTGACACAAGAGCTTACAATCTATGAGGTAGAGGAGGTGACACAAGAGCTTACAATCTATGAGGTAGAGGGGTGACACAAGAGCTTACAATCTATGAGGTAGAGGTGACACAAGAGCTTACAATCTATGAGGTAGAGGAGGTGACACAAGAGCTTACAATCTATGAGGTAGAGGTGACACAAGAGCTTACAATCTATGAGGTAGAGGAGGTGACACAAGAGCTTACAGTCTATGAGGTAGAGGAGGTGACACAAGAGCTTACAATCTATGAGGTAGAGGTGACAAGAGCTTACAATCTATGAGGTAGAGGGGGTGACACAAGAGCTTACAATCTATGAGGTAGAGGTGACACAAGAGCTTACAATCTATGAGGTAGAGGGGGTGACACAAGAGCTTACAATCTATGAGGTAGAGGTGACACAAGAGCTTACAATCTATGAGGTAGAGGAGGTGACACAAGAGCTTACAATCTATGAGGTAGAGGTGACACAAGAGCTTACAATCTATGAGGTAGAGGTGACACAAGAGCTTACAATCTATGAGGTAGAGGGGGTGACACAAGAGCTTACAATCTATGAGGTAGAGGAGGTGACACAAGAGTTTACAATCTATGAGGTAGAGGAGGTGACACAAGAGCTTACAATCTATGAGGTAGAGGTGACACAAGAGCTTACAATCTATGAGGTAGAGGAGGTGACACATGAGCTTACAATCTATGAGGTAGAGGTGACACAAGAGCTTACAATCTATGAGGTAGAGGAGGTGACACAAGAGCTTACAATCTATGAGGTAGAGGAGGTGACACAAGAGCTTACAATCTATGAGGTAGAGGTGACACAACAGCTTACAATCTATGAGGTAGAGGTGACACAAGCTCTTACAATCTATGAGGTAGAGGTGACACAAGAGCTTACAATCTATGAGGTAGAGGAGGTGACACAAGAGCTTACAATCTATGAGGTAGAGGGGGTGACACAAGAGCTTACAATCTATGAGGTAGAGGTGACACAAGAGCTTACAATCTATGAGGTAGAGGAGGTGACACAAGAGCTTACAATCTATGAGGTAGAGGTGACACAAGAGCTTACAATCTATGAGGTAGAGGAGGTGACACAAGAGCTTACAGTCTATGAGGTAGAGGAGGTGACACAAGAGCTTACAATCTATGAGGTAGAGGTGACACAAGAGCTTACAATCTATGAGGTAGAGGAGGTGACACAAGAGCATACAATCTATGAGGTAGAGGTGACACAAGAGCTTACAATCTATGAGGTAGAGGAGGTGACACAAGAGCTTACAACTATGAGGTAGAGGAGGTGACACAAGAGCTTACAATCTATGAGGTAGAGGAGGTGACACAAGAGCTTACAATCTATGAGGTAGAGGAGGTGACACAAGAGCTTACAATCTATGAGGTAGGAGGTGACACAAGAGCTTACAATCTATGAGGTAGAGGTGACACAAGAGCTTACAATCTATGAGGTAGAGGAGGTGACACAAGAGCTTACAATCTATGAGGTAGAGGTGACACAAGAGCTTACAATCTATGAGGTAGAGGTGACACAAGAGCTTACAATCTATGAGGTAGAGGGGTGACACAAGAGCTTACAATCTATGAGGTAGAGGGGTGACACAAGAGCTTACAATCTATGAGGTAGAGGAGGTGACACAAGAGCTTACAATCTATGAGGTAGAGGTGACAAAAGAGCTTACAATACAATCTATGAGGTAGAGGTGACACAAGAGCTTACAATCTATGAGGTAGAGGTGACACAAGAGCTTACAATCTATGAGGTAGAGGGGGTGACACAAGAGCTTACAATCTATGAGGTAGAGGAGGTGACACAAGAGCTTACAATCTATGAGGTAGAGGAGGTGACACAAGAGCTTACAATCTATGAGGTAGAGGTGACACAAGAGCTTACAATCTATGAGGTAGAGGAGGTGACACAGGAGCTTACAATCTATGAGGTAGAGGTGACACAGAGCTTACAATCTATGAGGTAGAGGAGGTGACACAAGAGCTTACAATCTATGAGGTAGAGGAGGTGACACAAGAGCTTACAATCTATGAGGTAGAGGTGACACAAGAGCTTACAATCTATGAGGTAGAGGTGACACAAGAGCTTACAATCTATGAGGTAGAGGTGACACAAGAGCTTACAATCTATGAGGTAGAGGTGACACAAGCTCTTACAATCTATGAGGTAGAGGTGACACAAGAGCTTACAATCTATGAGGTAGAGGAGGTGACACAAGAGCTTACAATCTATGAGGTAGAGGGGGTGACACAAGAGCTTACAATCTATGAGGTAGAGGTGACACAAGAGCTTACAATCTATGAGGTAGAGGAGGTGACACAAGAGCTTACAATCTATGAGGTAGAGGTGACACAAGAGCTTACAATCTATGAGGTAGAGGAGGTGACAAAGAGCTTACAGTCTATGAGGTAGAGGAGGTGACACAAGAGCTTACAATCTATGAGGTAGAGGTGACACAAGAGCTTACAATCTATGAGGTAGAGGAGGTGACACAAGAGCATACAATCTATGAGGTAGAGGTGACACAAGAGCTTACAATCTATGAGGTAGAGGAGGTGACACAAGAGCTTACAATCTATGAGGTAGAGGAGGTGACACAAGAGCTTACAATCTATGAGGTAGAGGAGGTGACACAAGAGCTTACAATCTATGAGGTAGGAGGTGACACAAGAGCTTACAATCTATGAGGTAGAGGTGACACAAGAGCTTACAATCTATGAGGTAGAGGAGGTGACACAAGAGCTTACAATCTATGAGGTAGAGGTGACACAAGAGCTTACAATCTATGAGGTAGAGGTGACACAAGAGCTTACAATCTATGAGGTAGAGGTGACACAATAGCTTACAATCTATGAGGTAGAGGTGACACAAGAGCTTACAATCTATGAGGTAGAGGAGGTGACACAAGAGTTTACAATCTATGAGGTAGAGGTGACACAAGAGCTTACAATCTATGAGGTAGAGGAGGTGACACAAGAGTTTACAATCTATGAGGTAGAGGTGACACAAGAGCTTACAATCTATGAGGTAGAGGAGGTGACACAAGAGCTTACAATCTATGAGGTAGAGGAGGTGACACAAGAGCTTACAATCACTATGAGGTAGAGGTGACACAAGAGCTTACAATCTATGAGGTAGAGGTGACACAAGAGCTTACAATCTATGAGGTAGAGGGGGTGACACAAGAGCTTACAATCTATGAGGTAGAGGAGGTGACACAAGAGCTTACAATCTATGAGGTAGAGGAGGTGACACAAGAGCTTACAATCTATGAGGTAGAGGTGACACAAGAGCTTACAATCTATGAGGTAGAGGAGGTGACACAGGAGCTTACAATCTATGAGGTAGAGGTGACACAAGAGCTTACAATCTATGAGGTAGAGGAGGTGACACAAGAGCTTACAATCTATGAGGTAGAGGAGGGTGACACAAGAGCTTACAATCTATGAGGTAGAGGTGACACAACAGCTTACAATCTATGAGGTAGAGGTGACACAAGCGCTTACAATCTATGAGGTAGAGGTGACACAAGAGCTTACAATCTATGAGGTAGAGGAGGTGACACAAGAGCTTACAATCTATGAGGTAGAGGGGGTGACACAAGAGCTTACAATCTATGAGGTAGAGGTGACACAAGAGCTTACAATCTATGAGGTAGAGGAGGTGACACAAGAGCTTACAGTCTATGAGGTAGAGGAGGTGACACAAGAGCTTACAATCTATGAGGTAGAGGGGTGACACAAGAGCTTACAATCTATGAGGTAGAGGGGGTGACACAAGAGCTTACAATCTATGAGGTAGAGGTGACACAAGAGCTTACAATCTATGAGGTAGAGGGGGTGACACAAGAGCTTACAATCTATGAGGTAGAGGTGACACAAGAGCTTACAATCTATGAGGTAGAGGAGGTGACACAAGAGCATACAATCTATGAGGTAGAGGTGGACACAAGAGCTTACAATCTATGAGGTAGAGGGTGACACAAGAGCTTACAATCTATGAGGTAGAGGGGGTGACACAAGAGCTTACAATTTATGAGGTAGGGGAGGTGACACAAGAGTTTACAATCTATGAGGTAGAGGAGGTGACACAAAAGCTTACAATCTATGAGGTAGAGGTGACACAAGAGCTTACAATCTATGAGGTAGAGGAGGTGACACATGAGTTTACAATCTATGAGGTAGAGGTGACACAAGAGCTTACAATCTATGAGGTAGAGGAGGTGACACAAGAGCTTACAATCTATGAGGTAGAGGAGGTGACACAAGAGCTTACAATCTATGAGGTAGAGGTGACACAACAGCTTACAATCTATGAGGTAGAGGTGACACAAGCGCTTACAATCTATGAGGTAGAGGTGACACAAGAGCTTACAATCTATGAGGTAGAGGAGGTGACACAAGAGCTTACAATCTATGAGGTAGAGGGGGTGACACAAGAGCTTACAATCTATGAGGTAGAGGTGACACAAGAGCTTACAATCTATGAGGTAGAGGAGGTGACACAAGAGCTTACAATCTATGAGGTAGAGGTGACACAAGAGCTTACAATCTATGAGGTAGAGGAGGTGACACAAGAGCTTACAGTCTATGAGGTAGAGGAGGTGACACAAGAGCTTACAATCTATGAGGTAGAGGTGACACAAGAGCTTACAATCTATGAGGTAGAGGAGGTGACACAAGAGCATACAATCTATGAGGTAGAGGTGACACAAGAGCTTACAATCTATGAGGTAGAGGAGGTGACACAAGAGCTTACAATCTATGAGGTAGAGGGGGTGACACAAGAGCTTACAATCTATGAGGTAGAGGTGACACAAGAGCTTACAATCTATGAGGTAGAGGAGGTGACACAAGAGCTTACAATCTATGAGGTAGAGGTGACACAAGAGCTTACAATCTATGAGGTAGAGGAGGTGACACAAGAGCTTACAGTCTATGAGGTAGAGGAGGTGACACAAGAGCTTACAATCTATGAGGTAGAGGTGACACAAGAGCTTACAATCTATGAGGTAGAGGAGGTGACACAAGAGCTTACAATCTATGAGGTAGAGGTGACACAAGAGCTTACAATCTATGAGGTAGAGGAGGTGACACAAGAGCTTACAATCTATGAGGTAGAGGAGGTGACACAAGAGCTTACAATCTATGAGGTAGAGGAGGTGACACAAGAGCTTACAATCTATGAGGTAGGAGGTGACACAAGAGCTTACAATCTATGAGGTAGAGGTGACACAAGAGCTTACAATCTATGAGGTAGAGGAGGTGACACAAGAGCTTACAATCTATGAGGTAGAGGGTGACACAAGAGCTTACAATCTATGAGGTAGAGGTGACACAAGAGCTTACAATCTATGAGGTAGAGGTGACACAAGAGCTTACAATCTATGAGGTAGAGGTGACACAAGAGCTTACAATCTATGAGGTAGAGGAGGTGACACAAGAGCTTACAATCTATGAGGTAGAGGTGACACAAGAGCTTACAATCTATGAGGTAGAGGAGGTGACACAAGAGCTTACAATCTATGAGGTAGAGGTGACACAAGAGCTTACAATAAATCTATGAGGTAGAGGTGACACAAGAGCTTACAATCTATGAGGTAGAGGTGACACAAGAGCTTACAATCTATGAGGTAGAGGGGGTGACACAAGAGCTTACAATCTATGAGGTAGAGGAGGTGACACAAGAGCTTACAATCTATGAGGTAGAGGAGGTGACACAAGAGCTTACAATCTATGAGGTAGAGGGGTGACACAAGAGCTTACAATCTATGAGGTAGAGGAGGTGACACAGGAGCTTACAATCTATGAGGTAGAGGAGGTGACACAAGAGCTTACAATCTATGAGGTAGAGGAGGTGACACAAGAGCTTACAATCTATGAGGTAGAGGAGGTGACACAAGAGCTTACAATCTATGAGGTAGAGGGTGACACAACGAGCTTACAATCTATGAGGTAGAGGGGTGACACAAGAGCTTACAATCTATGAGGTAGAGGGGTGACACAAGAGCTTACAATCTATGAGGTAGAGGAGGTGACACAAGAGCTTACAATCTATGAGGTAGAGGGGGTGACACAAGAGCTTACAATCTATGAGGTAGAGGGGTGACACAAGAGCTTACAATCTATGAGGTAGAGGAGGTGACACAAGAGCTTACAATCTATGAGGTAGAGGTGACACAAGAGCTTACAATCTATGAGGTAGAGGAGGTGACACAAGAGCTTACAATCTATGAGGTAGAGGAGGTGACACAAGAGCTTACAATCTATGAGGTAGAGGTGACACAAGAGCTTACAATCTATGAGGTAGAGGTGACACAAGAGCTTACAATCTATGAGGTAGAGGTGACACAAGAGCTTACAATCTATGAGGTAGAGGAGGTGACACAAGAGTTTACAATCTATGAGGTAGAGGTGACACAAGAGCTTACAATCTATGAGGTAGAGGAGGTGACACAAGAGCTTACAATCTATGAGGTAGAGGGGGTGACACAAGAGCTTACAATCTATGAGGTAGAGGTGACACAAGAGCTTACAATCTATGAGGTAGAGGAGGTGACACAAGAGCTTACAATCTATGAGGTAGAGGAGGTGACACAAGAGCTTACAATCTATGAGGTAGAGGAGGTGACACAAGAGCTTACAATCTATGAGGTAGAGGTGACACAAGAGCTTACAATCTATGAGGTAGAGGAGGTGACACAAGAGCTTACAATCTATGAGGTAGAGGAGGTGACACAAGAGCTTACAATCTATGAGGTAGAGGGGTGACACAAGAGCTTACAATCTATGAGGTAGAGGAGGTGACACAAGAGCTTACAATCTATGAGGTAGAGGAGGTGACACAGGAGCTTACAATCTATGAGGTAGAGGAGGTGACACAGGAGCTTACAATCTATGAGGTAGAGGAGGTGACACAAGAGCTTACAATCTATGAGGTAGAGGAGGTGACACAAGAGCTTACAATCTATGAGGTAGAGGGGGTGACACAAGAGCTTACAATCTATGAGGTAGAGGTGACACAAGAGCTTACAATCTATGAGGTAGAGGAGGTGACACAAGAGCTTACAATCTAAGAGGTAGAGGTGACACAAGAGCTTACAATCTATGAGGTAGAGGTGACACAAGAGCTTACAATCTATGAGGTAGAGGTGACACAAGAGCTTACAATCTATGAGGTAGAGTAGGTGACACAAGAGCTTACAATCTATGAGGTAGAGGTGACACAAGAGCTTACAATCTATGAGGTAGAGGGTGACACAAGAGCTTACAATCTATTTGGTAGAGGTGACACAGGCTGAAAATCTATGAGGTAGAGGAGGTGACACAAGAGCTTACAATCTATGAGGTAGAGGTGACACAAGAGCTTACAATCTATGAGGTAGAGGAGGTGACACAAGGCTGAAAATCTATGAGGTAGAGGAGGTGACACAAGAGCTTACAATCTATGAGGTAGGGGTGACACAAGAGCTTACAATCTATGAGGTAGAGGTGACACAAGAGCTTACAATCTATGAGGTAGAGGAGGTGACACAAGAGTTTACAATCTATGAGGTAGAGGTGACACAAGAGCTTACAATCTATGAGGTAGAGGTGACACAAGAGCTTACAATCTATGAGGTAGAGGTGACACAAGAGCTGAAAATCTATGAGGTAGAGGAGGTGACACAAGAGCTGAAAATCTGTGAGGTAGAGGAGGTGACACAAGAGCTTACAATCTATGAGGTAGAGGAGGTGACACAGGAGCTTACAATCTATGAGGTAGAGGAGGTGACACAAGAGCTTACAATCTATGAGGTAGAGGAGGTGACACAAGAGCTTACAATCTATGAGGTAGAGGAGGTGACACAAGAGCTTACAATCTATGAGGTAGAGGTGACACAAGAGCTTACAATCTATGAGGTAGAGGAGGTGACACAAGAGCTTACAATCTATGAGGTAGAGGAGGTGACACAGGAGCTTACAATCTATGAGGTAGAGGAGGTGACACAAGAGCTTACAATCTATGAGGTAGAGGGAGGTGACACAAGAGCTTACAATCTATGAGGTAGAGGGGGTGACACAAGAGCTTACAATCTATGAGGTAGAGGAGGTGACACAAGAGCTTACAATCTATGAGGTAGAGGGGTGGCACAAGAGCTTACAATCTATGAGGTAGAGGGGGTGACACAAGAGCTTACAATCTATGAGGTAGAGGAGGTGACACAAGAGCTTACAATCTATGAGGTAGAGGAGGTGACACAAGAGCTTACAATCTATGAGGTAGAGGTGACACGAGCTTACAATCTATGAGGTAGAGGGGGTGACACAAGAGCTTACAATCTATGAGGTAGAGGAGGTGACACAAGAGCTTACAATCTATGAGGTAGAGGTGACACAAGAGCTTACAATCTATGAGGTAGAGGTGACACAAGAGCTTACAATCTATGAGGTAGAGGTGACACAAGAGCTTACAATCTATGAGGTAGAGGTGACACAAGAGCTTACAATCTATGAGGTAGAGGTGACACAAGAGCTGAAAATCTATGAGGTAGAGGAGGTGACACAAGAGCTTACAATCTATGAGGTAGAGGAGGTGACACAAGAGCTTACAATCTATGAGGTAGAGGTGACACAAGAGCTTACAATCTATGAGGTAGAGGGGGTGACACAAGAGCTTACAATCTATGAGGTAGAGGAGGTGACACAGGAGCTTACAATCTATGAGGTAGAGGCGACACAAGAGCTTACAATCTATGAGGTAGAGGTGACACAAGAGCTTACAATCTATGAGGTAGAGGTGACACAAGAGCTTACAATCTATGAGGTAGAGGTGACACAAGAGCTTACAATCTATGAGGTAGAGGAGGTGACACAAGAGCTTACAATCTATGAGGTAGAGGAGGTGACACAAGAGCTTACAATCTATGAGGTAGGAGGTGACACAAGAGCTTACAATCTATGAGGTAGAGGTGACACAAGAGCTTACAATCTATGAGGTAGAGGGGGTGACACAAGAGCTTACAATCTATGAGGTAGAGGAGGTGACACAGGAGCTTACAATCTATGAGGTAGAGGCGACACAAGAGCTTACAATCTATGAGGTAGAGGTGACACAAGAGCTTACAATCTATGAGGTAGAGGTGACACAAGAGCTTACAATCTGTGAGGTAGAGGAGGTGACACAAGAGCTTACAATCTATGAGGTAGAGGAGGTGACACAAGAGCTTACAATCTATGAGGTAGAGGTGACACAAGAGCTTACAATCTATGAGGTAGAGGAGGTGACACAAGAGCTTACAATCTATGAGGTAGAGGAGGTGACACAAGAGCTTACAATCTATGAGGTAGAGGAGGTGACACAAGAGCTTACAATCTATGAGGTAGAGGAGGTGACACAAGAGCTTACAATCTATGAGGTAGGAGGTGACACAAGAGCTTACAATCTATGAGGTAGAGGGGTGACACAAGAGCTTACAATCTATGAGGTAGAGGTGACACAAGAGCTTACAATCTATGAGGTAGAGGTGACAGAAGAGCTTACAATCTGTGAGGTAGAGGTGACAAGAGCTTACAATCTATGAGGTAGAGGTGACACAAGAGCTTACAATCTATGAGGTAGAGGGTGACACAAGAGCTTACAATCTATGAGGTAGAGGAGGTGACACAAGAGCTTACAATCTATGAGGTAGAGGTGACACAAGAGCTTACAATCTATGAGGTAGAGGTGACACAAGAGCTTACAATCTATGAGGTAGAGGAGGTGACACAAGAGCTTACAATCTATGAGGTAGAGGAGGTGACACAAGAGCTTACAATCTATGAGGTAGAGGTGACACAAGAGCTTACAATCTATGAGGTAGAGGGGGTGACACAAGAGCTTACAATCTATGAGGTAGAGGAAGTGACAGGAGCTTACAATCTATGAGGTAGAGGCGACACAAGAGCTTACAATCTATGAGGTAGAGGTGACACAAGAGCTTACAATCTATGAGGTAGAGGTGACACAAGAGCTTACAATCTATGAGGTAGAGGAGGTGACACAAGAGCTTACAATCTATGAGGTAGAGGAGGTGACACAAGAGCTTACAATCTATGAGATAGAGGAGGTGACACAAGAGCTTACAATCTGTGAGGTAGAGGAGGTGACACAAGAGCTTACAATCTATGAGGTAGAGGAGGTGACACAAGAGCTTACAATCTATGAGGTAGAGGAGGTGACACAAGAGCTTACAATCTATGAGGTAGAGGAGGTGACACAAGAGCTTACAATCTATGAGGTAGAGGAGGTGACACAAGAGCTTACAATCTATGAGGTAGAGGTGACACAAGAGCTTACAATCTATGAGGTAGAGGAGGTGACACAAGAGCTTACAATCTATGAGGTAGAGGTGACACAAGAGCTTACAATCTATGAGGTAGAGGAGGTGACACAAGAGCTTACAATCTATGAGGTAGAGGTGACACAAGAGCTTACAATCTATGAGGTAGAGGAGGTGACACAAGAGCTTACAATCTATGAGGTAGAGGTGACACAAGAGCTTACAATCTATGAGGTAGAGGAGGTGACACAAGAGCTTACAATCTATGAGGTAGAGGTGACACAAGAGCTTACAATCTATGAGGTAGAGGAGGTGACACAAGAGCTTACAATCTATGAGATAGAGGAGGTGACACAAGAGCTTACAATCTGTGAGGTAGAGGAGGTGACACAAGAGCTTACAATCTATGAGGTAGAGGAGGTGACACAAGAGCTTACAATCTATGAGGTAGAGGAGGTGACACAAGAGCTTACAATCTATGAGGTAGAGGAGGTGACACAAGAGCTTACAATCTATGAGGTAGAGGAGGTGACACAAGAGCTTACAATCTATGAGGTAGAGGTGACACAAGAGCTTACAATCTATGAGGTAGAGGAGGTGACACAAGAGCTTACAATCTATGAGGTAGAGGTGACACAAGAGCTTACAATCTATGAGGTAGAGGAGGTGACACAAGAGCTTACAATCTATGAGGTAGAGGTGACACAAGAGCTTACAATCTATGAGGTAGAGGAGGTGACACAAGAGCTTACAATCTATGAGGTAGAGGGGGTGACACAGGAGGTAGCAGGGGCAGCATCGGAGGTAGCAGATAAATACATATACTATGTGCAATACTATAGACAAATACTATATACAGTACTATGTATTTACTATATACAATACTATCTATGTATTTACTATATACAGTACTATAGACAAATATACTATATACAGTACTATCTACATATATACTATACACAGTACTTTAAACAAATATACTTTATATACTAGTATAGATAAATATATATACTATATGCAGTGCTATAGACAAATATACCATACACAATATTATAGCTAAATATAGTAAAAATACTATAAACAATATACTATGTATAGTACTATAGACATATATACTATATAAAGTGCTATAGGCACATACTATATACATATGTACAGTACTATAGACCAGGGGTCGGAAACCCCTGGCACGCGAGGTATATTTCCCTGGCATGGTGACCCGAGTCCTCACCCAGCAGTTGCGATTGGACCAAACACGACCGAAACGAAACTGCTGTTATTATACTCGGGGTTTTTTTTTCAGACCCCCAAGTATAATAAGTGGAGGCTCAGGAGAAGTGATGAAACATAAAAAAAACAATGTACTCACCTTTCCTGCGCTCCACAGCCGCTGTCTGCTCTTCGGGCACTTATGTCTGACGTAAGAGACTGCTGACAGTACCTCTGGGGTCACGTTCGACGTCATTACACATATAACGCGACGTGACCCCTGAGAACCAATCAGCGGTTGCTGACTACAGGCAGAATCGCCCGAAGAGAACAGAGAGGCTGCGGAGGGCAGGAAAAGGTGAGTACGTTTTTTTATGTTTGTCACCTCTGTTGGCCCTCCGCTTATTATACTCTGGAGTCTGAAGAAACCCCACAGTATAATTATAGCTAGTGAGTGGCGACATTATAAAAGTTAGAATGTTATACTGTGTGCAGGGGCCGCTATGAGACATAATACGTTGTGTAGGGACCACTATGGGACATAATACCGTGTGCAGGGGCCACTATGGGACATAATATCGTGTGCAGGGGCCACTATGGGGCATAATACGGTGTTCAGGGGCCGCTTTTGGACCTAATACGATGTGCAGGGGCCGCTTTGGGACATAATACGATGTGCAGGGGCCGCCTTGGGACATAATACGATGTGCAGGGGCCGCTATGGGACATAATACGATGTGCAGGGGCCGCTATGAGACATAATACAGTGTGCAGGGGCCGCTATGGGACATAATACGGTGTGCAGGGGCCGCTATGGGACATAATACAGTGTGCAGGGGCCGCACCATGTGAACGCAGCTTTACATCAAGCTAAAAGTTCCAGTAGCCTAAGAATATAGCTGCATCCAGATACATAGTGTGTTTCCACCATAAGGCTGCCGCCATATGGTGCTCCTGGATACATACATTTACCACTAATTGGGGGCTGCACATGGACTTTCATTGCTTCTAATCGGAAAGTACAGGTGAGTCCCAGGAAATAGCAGTAAACGCATGTGCCCTAAAGCATCTGATGGCAGCACTTCTGTATTATGGTTTGTGGTATATGACTTTAGTTTAGGGGTCGTCAGACTTACAATTATTGACTGGCCCCCCGAGTACCTCATCTTTGATTTTTTTTTATTAAAATCGGCACACCGAACAAAAAAGGTTGCCTACCCCTGCTATAGACAATTTACTACATATGGTACTATAAACGATATACTATATACAGTGCTATAGATACACAGTATATACTATATGTTACACTGAGGATATACCAGAGGATCTTAACCTGTCTGAGGGTGCTTGGAGACCATTTTTGTAATGTACTATTTTGTATAAGTAGTATTTGCCTATAATACTGTATGTTGTCTGTTTATAATACTGTATATTTGTCTATAGTACCATATATACCAGGGATGGTGAACCTTTTTTGTATGGTGTTTCAATTTTTTTTTTTAAATATTAAAGATGCAGTACTCAAGTGCAAATTCAAATTCAGATTCTCTTTTCGTCCTGACATGTCTCCTCCTCTTCGCAACGTCAGCACTCGCCGAGCGCATCTTCAGGATTCAAATCCCGTGCGTGCTCAGTCGGCTCCTCCACCTCGGGTTGGACAGAGCTGACTGTGCATGTTCCGTCGGCCATTTTGATGTGGTCACTTACACAAGCGTCAGGACGAGAAGAGAGAGGCAGCGTTGGAAGCCCTGTCTTTGCTGCTGAGGATACGGGCCAGGAAGGGCCTTGGTGGTGCCCCCGGAGGAGGTGGTTTGGCCAGGACTCGATGAGCCATTTCCACTGCAAAAGGGAAAACAGTTTGCATCGGGCAAGATCTCCTTCAGCTATTGCTCTATGAATTCACATGGAGCAGCTCGTTCTGGAAAGCCTAGGATACACAGATTATTACGGCAGAGCCTAGATCATCCACTCTCTGAGTCTCAGTGAGTGCCCAGACACTATGTCACGCCTCAGAATTCTCCTCTTGTGGAGCAGCACATCTGAGAGAGCCCTGTGCCAGGTAGATATGCCTAAAGGGCCGTCTTCAGCACAAGTGCCAGAGGTTGCTGATCCCTGCTACATACAGTGGTAAGACTATTTGTCGAGAGGATCCCTGGAGCCATCACTGTGAGCAGCCTGCATGGCCTAATCGTGCTAGCATGACCTGCAGGGTCTCTGGACTTGTCTCTCATTGACCACATCTGGGATATCACTGGTATCTAATTCCAAAGGGAGCGTCAGCAGACAATCCGGATAATTTGTGGGCCAAGTGGATTCAATGTGGCATAACATTCCTCAGACACCATTAATATCCTCATTGATAGCATGCCAAGGCAGGTAAGTGAGAGGATTTGTGCATGTGACGCTCATACTCGATACTAAATAAACTGAGATGCTTTGAATGTTTTGTTTACATTTTTTATTATTTGCATATCATTAATATGTCTATCCAGCCTGTGATATCCAGAATTCCAAGACTTTTCCTTCTTGGTGTTGCAGTTTCAATATTGAGGAATGTAGTATTCCCCTGACCATGTGACTACAGGGGGCTGTGGATATAGTATCTCCAGACCTGGTGTATCCTCCATGTGACTACAGAGAGGGGAGCTTTGGATATAGTATTCCACTGACCTGGTGTATATTCCATGTGACTACGGGGGAGGGTGGGAGTGGTTGGGATTGGTGTTGGATATTGTTTCTCCAGACCTGGTGTACCTTCCAAGTTACTATATGGTAGGATGGTGTATCTCCTCATGAGCAGTTAGTGTATTAGATTTGTGCAAGTTCCACAGGTGCATACCTATAGTGGGTGCAAAGATAGAAGTCTCTACTGGCCACAAAGATCACTCTGCCACATTAAATATACCACTATTCTAAATGGAACAAGGTAAGTTGCGGCACCTTAACAGATTTTGCATTGGCGCCCAGGAACTTCAAGCTATGCCTCTCAACTTCCATGTGTCCTACCATTACAGAAACAGCTGTGGTGGAAAGGATAGAAGAGCATTTCATTGAACTGTGGTCAAAACCCACAAAACTGTGGCTACTGGAATTACTGCAGTTGAATACAAGAATAAGTGGACTGGTATCACAGAAAACTGTCAGACATGCACTGAACAAAGATGATATCCATTGTGATCCTGTAGTAACCAAAACAAATTCCAGCTTCGACTTTCCCCCAGAGCAGTGTAGTTTGAGTTGGGTCCAGTTTTGGGTGATGTTAGAATCAAAAATTAGTTACAGCCTCTGGCTCCAAATGAAATGATTTATATATTATACAGTTATTGATGTTATATAATTAATTAGATACATAGTTTGTTACATATTTAGACTTTCATAGGAAGTCAGTCAGTGGCTTTTTTTCTGATTTAGGGGAACTTTACTGCTTCTGTCTGACCATTCATGAAGGAGTTGGAGCCAGGGTTGGGCTCTGGAAAAATAAAGAAGTCTGAATCTGGGTCAGTGCTTTGGCCTACCGACTCCACAACCATGATTTTCACCACAGCTGCTTATGTCTACTGATATTTTGCTGGTGTTTGCATACTGAGATGTGATCATGAAACCAGTAGACCTCGACACACCCAGCAACTCATGTCACAGACGCCCCTACAGGCGCACACCAAGAACCAATCCTTTTTGGAACTCTTTCAGGTCTAACATGCCTCACCCCTATTTTTCGAACAGCACAAGTAATAAAGTTTATTAACAGCAGTATAAGCTATGTGACTAGGTAAAAAGGAGAGTTACCAGTGATGGACGGTGTGACAAGAAGAGTTTAACTTGAACATGGAAAAAAATGGGTGTTGACGTTATTTTGTCCAAACCCTGTATGTAGCACTGCCTGTGTGATAGTAAATCTCTGTTTCACTTAGTGTTCAGTATTTCACATAATGTTGTACTCCTGTTCCACCAGGGTCCTCCAGAACGCTCCTTCTCTTGAATGACCCACCAAGAATGGACAAGGATAGGAATGAGATCTCCAGAAGAATGTTAGACTTCACCTTGGAGATCATCTCCCTGCTGAGTGGAGAGGTAAACTTTACTACATTACTGTCGAATTATTTAATCAGATATTGGGTGGGCATACTCATAATAGGAAGTGATAGGAAGAATCCAGTTTCCTGTAAAAGAGCTTTCAGACCTTCCAAGTGACCGAGAACAAAAGATCGGCCCCAATATGTATCATGGTAATCCATCATCAGTAGTTATGTAATAGGAGCAATGATCAAGTAGGCATGTTGTCAGGGGGGAAAAGAAGGAGATAATCAGATGGTGGAATGTGGCCTGGAAGGAGAGCTTTCCTGCCTCTAGTATGACAGCTATGTTAAAGGGGTTTAAAATAAAGTTAGGGATAGGGGGTAACTTACAGATCAGTGGGGTTCCAACCAAGAGAACTGGAGCGTTTTGCGCAGCAGGTCAGAAATGAGCTCCTCTGCTCAATTAATTTCAGTGTGAACCACTAGGGCTAAGCGAAGTATGGTGTTTGGCTATCTTTGGCGATTCCCACTGAATTGAATGGAATATGGGCACGCGTTGCTACCCCATTCAAACTGTGGTGCAAAACGCCCCAGTTCTCGTGATTGGTTGGGATTCATGTGGAAAGGGGGTAACTTGTGACAATCGTTTAAACTGTATCTACACCAAGAAAGCATTCACTTATGTCTAGAGGAAAGGGAGTTTCTACACTAACATAGGATGGTTTCTTTCAAGTGAGGCTAATTAACTAAAAAAGTCCAGAAGGGTTTTCTAGCTACTAGTCTGACATCTGTTCATTTGATCTGCCTTTATATTAGGAGGAGCGCACACACTCCACCTAGTCTGCCCTCATATTATTTTTCTTTTAGGATAGAAAAGTGTTTTTCTCAGATACATCGTCATTTACTGTGGATTGTCCCGCTACATCTCCTGGAATTTTGTTACAAGTATCTATTATTCTTTCAGAAAAACAATATTTCCTGCCATTGCTCCTAGGTTCCTTCAACTAATTTGAGATTGTGCCTCCTTGTGTTCAAATTCTTCCTTCATGTAACATATGTAACATGTACTCCCTTTCCCTTCTTCTTCTTTTTCTCTCATATAACATATATAAAGGTTTCCATCGTGTCCTCCCTTTCTATTTTTCTTCTTCCTTCATGTAACATATATAAAGGTTTCCATCGTGTCCTCTTTTTTCTCTTCGTCTTCTTCTTTCATGTGACATATAAAGGTTTCCATCGTGTCCTCCCTTTCTCCTCTTCTTCCTTCAGTGCGTTTCCATCGTGTCCTCCCTTTCTCCTCTTCTTCCTTCATGTGACATATATAGAGGTTTCCATCGTGTCCTCCCTTTCTCTTCTTCTTCTTCTTCTTTCATGCGACATATATAAAGGTTTCCATCATGTCCTCCCTTTCCCTTCTTCTTCCTTCATGTGACATATATAGAGGTTTCCATCGTGTCCTCCCTTTCTCTTCTTCTTCTTCTTCTTCTTCTTTCATGCGACACATATAAAGGTTTCCATCATGTCCTCCCTTTCCCTTCTTCTTCCTTCATGCGACATATATAAAGGTTTCGATCATGTCCTCCCTTTCTTTTCTTCTTCTTCTTTCATGCGACATATATAAAGGTTTCCATCGTGTCCTTCCTTTCTCTTCTTCTTCTTCTTTCATGCGACATATATAAAGGTTTCCATCATGTCCTCCCTTTCCCTTCTTCCTTCATGCGACATATATAAAGGTTTCCATCATGTCCTCCCTTTCTCTTCTTCTTCTTCTTCTTCTTCCTTCATGCGACATATATAAAGGTTTCCATCATGTCCTCCCTTTCTCCTCTTCTTCTTCTTCTTCCTCTTCTTCTTCTTCTTCCTTCATGTGACATATATAAAGGTTTCCATCGTGTCCTCACTTTCTCCTCTTCTTCTTCCTTCATGCAACATATATAAAGGTTTCCATCATGTCCTCCCTTTCTATTCTTCTTATTCTTTCATGCGACATATATAAAGGTTTCCATCATGTCCACCCTTTCTCTTCTTCTTCCTTCATCCGACATATATAAAGGTTTCCATCGTGTCCTCCCTTTCTCTTCTTCTTCTTCCTTCATGCGACATATATACAGGTTTCCATTGTGTCTTCCCTTTCTCTTCTTCTTCTCCTCTCATGTAACATGTATAAAGGTTTCCATCGTGTCCTCCCTTTCTCTTCTTCTTCCTTCATGCGACATATATAAAGGTTTCCATCATGTCCTCCCTTTCTCTTCTTCTTCTTCTTCTTCTTCTTCGCTCATGCGACATATATAAAGGTTTCCATCATGTCCTCCCTTTCTCTTCTTCTTCTCCTCTCATGTAACATGTATAAAGGTTTCCATCGTGTCCTCCCTTTCTCCTCTTCTTCCTTCATGTGACATATATAAAGGTTTCCATCGTGTCCTCCCTTTCTCCTCTTCTTCCTTCATGTGACATATATAAAGGTTTCCATCATGTCCTCCCTTTCCCTTCTTCTTCCTTCATGCGACATACAGTATATAAAGGTTTCCATCATGTCCTCCCTTTCCCTTCTTCTTCCTTCATGTGACATATATAGAGGTTTCCATCGTGTCCTCCCTTTCTCTTCTTCTTCTTCTTCTTTCATGCGACACATATAAAGGTTTCCATCATGTCCTCCCTTTCCCTTCTTCTTCCTTCATGCGACATATATAAAGGTTTCGATCATGTCCTCCCTTTCTTTTCTTCTTCTTCTTTCATGCGACATATATAAAGGTTTCCATCGTGTCCTCCCTTTCTCTTCTTCTTCTTCTTTCATGCGACATATATAAAGGTTTCCATCATGTCCTCCCTTTCCCTTCTTCCTTCATGCGACATATATAAAGGTTTCCATCATGTCCTCCCTTTCTCTTCTTCTTCTTCCTTCATGCAACATATATAAAGGTTTCCATCATGTCCTCCCTTTCTATTCTTCTTATTCTTTCATGCGACATATATAAAGGTTTCCATCATGTCCACCCTTTCTCTTCTTCTTCCTTCATCCGACATATATAAAGGTTTCCATCGTGTCCTCCCTTTCTCTTCTTCTTCTTCCTTCATGCGACATATATACAGGTTTCCATTGTGTCTTCCCTTTCTCTTCTTCTTCTCCTCTCATGTAACATGTATAAAGGTTTCCATCGTGTCCTCCCTTTCTCTTCTTCTTCCTTCATGCGACATATATAAAGGTTTCCATCATGTCCTCCCTTTCTCTTCTTCTTCTTCTTCTTCTTCGCTCATGCGACATATATAAAGGTTTCCATCATGTCCTCCCTTTCTCTTCTTCTTCTCCTCTCATGTAACATGTATAAAGGTTTCCATCGTGTCCTCCCTTTCTCCTCTTCTTCCTTCATGTGACATATATAAAGGTTTCCATCGTGTCCTCCCTTTCTCCTCTTCTTCCTTCATGTGACATATATAAAGGTTTCCATCATGTCCTCCCTTTCCCTTCTTCTTCCTTCATGCGACATACAGTATATAAAGGTTTCCATCATGTCCTCCCTTTCCCTTCTTCTTCCTTCATGTGACATATATAGAGGTTTCCATCGTGTCCTCCCTTTCTCTTCTTCTTCTTCTTCTTTCATGCGACACATATAAAGGTTTCCATCATGTCCTCCCTTTCCCTTCTTCTTCCTTCATGCGACATATATAAAGGTTTCGATCATGTCCTCCCTTTCTTTTCTTCTTCTTCTTTCATGCGACATATATAAAGGTTTCCATCGTGTCCTCCCTTTCTCTTCTTCTTCTTCTTTCATGCGACATATATAAAGGTTTCCATCATGTCCTCCCTTTCCCTTCTTCCTTCATGCGACATATATAAAGGTTTCCATCATGTCCTCCCTTTCTCTTCTTCTTCTTCCTTCATGCAACATATATAAAGGTTTCCATCATGTCCTCCCTTTCTATTCTTCTTATTCTTTCATGCGACATATATAAAGGTTTCCATCATGTCCACCCTTTCCCTTCTTCTTCCTTCATCCGACATATATAAAGGTTTCCATCGTGTCCTCCCTTTCTCTTCTTCTTCTTCCTTCATGCGACATATATACAGGTTTCCATCGTGTCTTCCCTTTCTCTTCTTCTTCTCCTCTCATGTAACATGTATAAAGGTTTCCATCGTGTCCTCCCTTTCTCTTCTTCTTCCTTCATGCGACATATATAAAGGTTTCCATCATGTCCTCCCTTTCTCTTCTTCTTCTTCTTCTTCTTCGCTCATGCGACATATATAAAGGTTTCCATCATGTCCTCCCTTTCTCTTCTTCTTCTCCTCTCATGTAACATGTATAAAGGTTTCCATCGTGTCCTCCCTTTCTCCTCTTCTTCCTTCATGCGACATATATAAAGGTTTCCATCGTGTCCTCCCTTTCTCCTCTTCTTCCTTCATGTGACATATATAAAGGTTTCTATCGTGTCCTCCCTTTCTCCTCTTCTTCCTTCATGTGACATATATAAAGGTTTCCATCGTGTCCTCCCTTTCTCTTCTTCTTCTCCTCTCATGTAACATGTATAAAGGTTTCCATCGTGTCCTCCCTTTCTCCTCTTCTTCCTTCATGTGACATACTTGGGGGGTTGTATATAAAGGTTTCCATCGTGTCCTCCCTTTCTCCTCTTCTTCCTTCATGTGACATATATAAAGGTTTCTATCGTGTCCTCCTTTTCTCCTCTTCTTCCTTCATGTGACATATATAAAGGTTTCCATCGTGTCCTCCCTTTCTCTTCTTCTTCTCCTCTCATGTGACATATATAAAGGTTTCCATCGTGTACTCCCTTCTCTCTTCTTCTTCTTCCTTCATGCGACATATATAAAGGTTTCCATCATGTCCTCCCTTTCTCTTCTTCTTCTTCTTCTTCCTTCATGCGACATATATAAAGGTTTCCATCGTGTCCTCCCTTTCCCTTCTTCTTCCTTCATGCGATATATATAAAGGTTTCCATCCTGTCCTCCCTTTCTCTTCTTCTTCTTCTTCTTCCTTCATGCGACATATATAAAGGTTTCCATCGTGTCCTCCCTTTCCCTTCTTCTTCCTTCATGTGACATATATAAAGGTTTCCATTGTGTCCTCCCTTTCTCTTCTTCTTCTTCTTCCTTCATGCGACATATATAAAGGTTTCCATCATGTCCTCCCTTTCTCTTCTTCTTCTCCTCTCATGTAACATGTATAAAGGTTTCCATCGTGTCCTCCCTTTCCCTTCTTCTTCCTTCATGCGATATATATATACAGGTTTCCATCGTGTCCTCCCTTTCTCTTCTTCTTCTTCTTCCTTCATGCGACATATATAAAGGTTTCCATCATGTCCTCCCTTTCTCTTCTTCTTCTTCTTCCTTCATGCGACATATATAAAGGTTTCCATCGTGTCCTCCCTTTCTCTTCTTCTTATTCTTCCTTCATGCGACATATATAAAGGTTTCCATCATGTCCTCCCTTTCTCTTCTTCTTCTCCTCTCATGTAACATATATAAAGGTTTCCATCGTGTCCTCCCTTTCTCTTTTTCTTCTTCCTTCATGTGACATATATAAAGGTTTCCATCATGTCCTCCCTTTCTCTTTTTCTTCTTCTTCTTCTTTCATGCGACATATATGAAGGTTTCCATCATGTCCTCCCTTTCACTTCTTCCTTGATGCGACATATATAAAGGTTTCGATCATGTCCTCCCTTTCTTTTCTTCTTCTTCTTCCTTCATGCGACTTATATAAAGGTTTCCATCA
This sequence comes from Leptodactylus fallax, assembly GCA_947044405.1. Lineage (NCBI taxonomy): Eukaryota > Metazoa > Chordata > Amphibia > Anura > Leptodactylidae > Leptodactylus > Leptodactylus fallax. The sequence goes on along the minus strand of CAMRHE010001467.1, from coordinate 31,349 downwards.
TGTCCTCCCTTTCTCTTCTTCTTCTTCTTCTTCTTCTTCTTCTTCCATGCGACATATATAAAGGTTTCCATCATGTCCTCCCTTTATCTTCTTCTTTTTCCTTCATGTGACATATATAAAGGTTTCCATCATGTCCTCCCTTTCTCTTCTTCTTCTTCCTTGATGCGACATATATAAAGGTTTCCATCATGTCCTCCCTTTCTCCTCTTCTTCTTCTTCTTCTTCTTCCTTCATGTGACATATATAAAGGTTTCCATCATGTCCTCCCTTTCTTTTCTTCTTCTTCTTCCTTCATGCGACTTATATAAAGGTTTCCATCATGTCCTCCCTTTCTCTTCTTCTTCTTCTTCTTCTTCTTCTTCCATGCGACATATATAAAGGTTTCCATCATGTCCTCCCTTTATCTTCTTCTTTTTCCTTCATGCGACATATATAAAGGTTTCCATCATGTCCTCCCTTTCTCTTCTTCTTCTTCCTTGATGCGACATATATAAAGGTTTCCATCATGTCCTCCCTTTCTCCTCTTCTTCTTCTTCTTCTTCTTCCTTCATGTGACATATATAAAGGTTTCCATCATGTCCTCCCTTTCTCTTCTTCTTCTTCTTCCTTCATGTGACATATATAAAGGTTTCCATCATGTCCCCCCTTTTCCTTCTTCTTCTTCTCTCATGTAATATACAGTTGAAACCAGAAGTTTACATATACTATATAAAAAGACACAATATTTTTCTGTTTTTCTCACTATCTGACATGAAATCAGAATAAACCTTTCCCGTTTTAGGTCAATTAGGATTACCAAAAATATGTATATTTGTCAAATGCCAGAATAATGAGAGAAAGAGAATTTTTTTAAGGCATTTTTATAATAATAATAATAAATTTTAATTATATTGCACCAACATATTTCGCAGCGCTGTACAATTTGTAGGGTTCAAGTACAGACAAAAAAGATACATTACAAAGAAATAGTTCACACAATGGGACTGAGGGCCCTGCTCGCAAGAGCTTACAATCTACTACTTTCAGAAAAGTCAAAAGTTTACATATATTTTATTAGTATTTGGTACCATTGCTCTTAAACTGTATGAGTTGGGTCAAACATTTTGGATCTCCTTCCACAAGCTTCTCACAATAGTTGGAAGGAATTTGGGCCCATTCCTCCTGACAGAACTGGTGTTTGTAGGCCGCCTTGCTCGCTCCTGCTTTTTCAGCTTTGCCCATAAATTTTCAATAGGATTGAGATCAGGGCTTTGTGATGGCCGCTCCAAAACATTGACTTTGTTATCCTTAAGCCATTTTGTAACCAGTTTGCCAGTATGCTTCGGGTCATTGTCCCTTTGGAAGACCCATTTGCGCCCAAGTTTTAACTTCCTGGCTGATGTCTTGAGATGTTGCTTCAGTTTTGCCACGTAATGTTCTTTCCTCATGATGTCATCTATTTTGTGAAGTGCACCAGTCCCTGCTGCAGCAAAACAACCCCATAACATGATGCTGCCACCCTCAGGATGGTGTTCTCAGGCTTACAAGCTTCTCCCTTTTTCCTCCAAAGGTAACGATGGTCATTATGGTCAAATAGTTCAATTTTAGTTTAGTAAGACCACAGGACATGTCTCCAACATGTCTCCTGTTGCATTTGCATACATTAATCTGGCTTTTTTTCTGTGTCTTTTGGAGTAATGGCTTCTTCCTGGCAGTGAGGCCTCTCAGCCCATGTCCATACACTACTCGTTGCACTGTGGAAAATGACAAACTCTTACCAGCTTCAGCATCTTCACAAGGTCTTTTGCTTTTGCTCTTGGGTTGATTTGCACATGGCTGATTTGCTCTTGGCTGATTTCTTTAGACTTTCCCATGATGTGACACAAAGAAGCAGTGTGTTTCAGGTGTGCCTTAAAATACATCCACAGGGTGTGTCTCTAATTAACTCAGATGTTGCCAATAAACCTATCAGAAGCTTCCAAAGACATGACATCATCATATGGGCTGTCCCAAATTGTTTAAAGGAATAGTAATCTTAGTGTATGTAAACTTTTGATTTTGCAGAAAGTGATAAAAATGCCTTAAAAATTCTCTCTCTCATTATTCTGGCATTTGGCAAATATAAATAATTTTGGTTATCCTAATTGACCTAAAACAGGAAAGGTTTATTCTGATTTCATGTCAGATAGTGAGAAAAACAAGCATATGTGTCTTTTTATATAGTGTATAGAAACTTCTGGTTTCAACTGTATATAAAGGTTTCCATCGTGTCCTCTCTTTCCCTTCTTCTTCTCTCATGTAACATATATAAAGGTTTCCATCATGTCTTCCTTTTTCCTTCTGATGTTCTCACCGCCTCCCAGCGTGCTCCGGTCTGTTGTTGTCTTCCAGTGGAAGTCCCCGCGGCATGTGACTGCTGAGGCCTATCAGCGGCTTCAACAGAAGGGATCCGGGACCTCAAAGCCATCAATCATTTTCACCTTGAGAAGATACTGGTGCAGCAGGACCGGACCGCGCTGGGAGGACACTGGAGCATCGGGGACAGGTGAGTATGATTTTTTTTTTTTTTTCTTTTTTTTTTTTCACCTCCCCCAACCTATTTAATTTTTTTTTTTTTTTGCCTGTACAACCTCTTTAACCAGAACTTCTGCAAATGTTTAAACTGCTGCAGCGTGAAACTATAATACAGAAGACACCAAAAACCAATGAGAAAACTGACTTTTGTTTTCTTCTGTGATAAGATATCAACTATATAGGCTGCAGCGGTTTAACCATTTGTAGAAGTTCAGGTTAACTCTGCTACACCTGTATTTTATCAATATATTTTTGTAGCTAAGTTCTCCAGAACTGACCCCAGTATTTCAGGTGTGGTCTCATTAGGGCTTTGTACAGCAATGTCACTATCTCTTTCTACTGAGGTGTGTCTGTCCCTTTACAGGATTACATAATAGTGAAGAAGACATCAGGTGACTGTCTGACTCCCAGCAGCCATCTCCATGAGACAGGAGGGTTGATCAGGAGCCAAGGCCCCATCACAGAGCCAGGAGGAGGATGGAGCAGGAGCCGGGGCCCCATCACAGAGCCAGGAGGAGGATGGAGCAGGAGCCGGGGCCCCATCACAGAGCCAGGAGGAGGATGGAGCAGGAGCCGGGGCCCCATCACAGAGCCAGGAGGAGGATGGAGCAGGAGCCGGGGCCCCATCACAGAGCCAGGAGGAGGATGGAGCAGGAGCCGGGGCCCCATCACAGAGCTAGGAGGAGGATGGAGCAGGAGCCGGGGCCCCATCACAGAGCTAGGAGGAGGATGGAGCAGGAGCCGGGGCCCCATCACAGAGCCAGGAGGAGGATGGAGCAGGAGCCGGGGCCCCATCACAGAGCCAGGAGGAGGATGGAGCAGGAGCCGGGGCCCCATCACAGAGCCAGGAGGAGGATGGAGCAGGAGCCGGGGGCCCCATCACAGAGCCTCCCCCTCTCTCCCTGATACATGAGCAGAAGATTCTAGAACTCACCTACAAGATGATTGAGCTGCTGACTGGAGAGGTGACACTGCTGGGAATGCTGGGAAATTCTCCAGTAACAGCACTGGAGGGGTCTGGGTGATGACTGTATCATTGTGTTGTCAGGTTCCTATAAGGTGTCAGGATGTCGCTGTCTATTTCTCCATGGAGGAGTGGGAGTATTTAGAAGGACACAAGGATCTGTACAAGGAGGTCATGATGGAGGATCACCGGCCCCCCCGGACATCACTAGGTAATAGACATGACTATATACACACGTCCTGTCTTTTCTTGTATGAACAGATGGATTCAGTCCATGTATGTGTCTCCTACAGGTACAGTCAATAAGAGGACAACCCTGCAGAGATGTCCTGCTCCTCTTCTTCCACAGGACCATCAGGTAGATGGCTAGATTTCTTCTCATCTGTAGAAGGTTTTGTGCTTGTCTTGTTTTTTTTCCTTCAGTATTATACCTGGACTTGTTTGATATATAGTGGACGCACTTCCCTTCAGTTTAGTCTCCTGTCTGATTCTGATTAGTCCCCTTCTTTACTCTGTACTATCCTGACAATCCCATGATTCCTAAGCTGGGCTGCTAGAGCCGCCACCATCTTTTTCTGTTGAGGTCTACTGTACTTATCATTCCTGCAGTATTCCTCTACCTAAGCTAAGAGACTATGAGTATATAGTCAGGGAAGCTGAACTGCCATCATCTTCATTGTAACTGTGTAACTAGATCTTATCATCAGTCGTAGCTGTGATGGGAACTTCTAGTGACTGAAATGGTGACTCCTGGAGTGAACAGAAAGACAAGTAATACTTGGGGGATGGGATCATTGTGAGGTAATGTGATCGAATAGAAGGAGCCATGATCTTTCAGATAAAAAGGAATAACTAAATAATCTATATTTTTATATTGGGTGAACAGCTATATAATGAAAGAAAAATGTTTTGTACTGAAGCTGATCATAGACTTTCCACGTTGTCTGGATCTTGTCACAATTCTATAACAATGTAGACTCAAGGTGGGAAGAGGAAACTGACCGGATGGATATCTACCTATCTGGTCCTTTATTTCCCACCAGGTGTGTCTGACTGAAGCTGAGAAATATCAATCCACTAAAGGAGGGATTCATCGCATGTATGCTGAAATTATATGAAACAAAACCCAAAATAACAAGTTGCAAACACGTTCAACCCAGAAAATTGAAAAAAATATACAAAATTTTTATTAGCACATATCAGTTGGGTTAAAAACAGTTAAAACCAGAAAAATAACCAGGTCTCATAAGGGCTTATCTTATTCACAATACAGGATAATGCTCAAAAATATAAGACCATATTGTAAGCTCAACAGGTCCACATATAATATGTGCATATAACCAGATTATGGCAGAAACCACACATAAGGAGTAAATTCATATATAAAGTAACATGGCTGTCCCTAAAACTATCCCTGTAATAAATGAGTGGGAAACACAAACTTTCTCCAATATCTGTGAAGAGAAAAAAATAGAACAAAAGTATAACAAAAAAGGCCCATTAAATATAATGTGAACGCTATATGATAATGGCCACTATATTCAAATAAACCATACCTATGTTGAAGTGAATAAGTGAATAGCATGGTATATGGCCCCCATAACCAAATTAACACAAGACTCTGGAAGACCTTCCCCATGTGTAATGCCCATGGCTTGGGATTCTTCTGGGGTAAAGAAAGCTACATTATATGATTATATATACATATATATATATATATATATATATATATATATATACAGTACAGACCAAAAGTTTGGACACACCTTCTCATTCCAAGAGTTTTCTGTATTTTCATGACTATACAAATTGTAGATTCACACTGAAGGCATCAAAACTATGAATTAACACATGTGGAATTATATACTTACCAAAAAAGTGTGACACAACTGAAAATATGTCTTATATTCTAGGTTCTTCAAAGTAGCCACCTTTTGCTTTGATTACTGCTTTGCACACTCTTGGCATTCTCTTGATGAGCTTCAAGAGGTAGTCACCTGAAATGGTCTTCCAACAGTCTTGAAGGAGTTCCCAGAGATGCTTAGCACTTGTTGGCCCTTTTGCCTTCACTCTGCGGTCCAGCTCACCCCAAACCATCTGGATTGGGTTCAGGTCTGGTGACTGTGGAGGCCAGGTCATCTGGCGTAGCACCCCATCACTCTCCTTCTTGGTCAAATAGCCCTTACACAGTCTGGAGGTGTGTTTGGGGTCATTGTCCTGTTGAAAAATAAATGATGGTCCAACTAAACGCAAACCGGATGGAATAGCATGCCGCTGCAAGATGCTGTGGTAACCATGCTGGTTCAGAATAAATCCCCAACAGTGTCCCCAGCAAAGCCCCCCCACACCATCACACCTCCTCCTCCATGCGTCACGGTGGGAACCAGGCATGTAGAGTCCATTCGTTCACCTTTTCTGCGTCGCACAAAGACACGATGGTTGGAACCAAAGATCTCAAATTTGGACTCATCAGACCAAAGCCCAGATTTCCACAGGTCTAATGTCCATTCCTTGTGTTCTTCTTGTGCTTGTTGCCTGTCCTTAGCAGTGGTTTCCTAGCAGCTATTTTACCATGAAGGCCTGCTGCAAACAGTCTCCTCTTAACAGTTGTTGTAGAGATGTGTCTGCTGCTAGAACTCTGTGTGGCATTGACCTGGTCTCTAATCTGAGCTGCTGTTAACCTGTGATTTCTGAGGCTGGTGACTCGGATGAACTTATCCTCCGCAGCAGAGGTGACTCTTGGTCTTCCTTTCCTGGGGCGGTCCTCATGTGAGCCAGTTTCTTTGTAGCGCTTGATGGTTTTGGCCACTGCACTTGGGGACACTTTCAAAGTTTTCCCAATTTTTCGGACTGACTGACCTTCATTTCTTAAAGTAATGATGGCCACTCGTTTTTCTTTACTTAGCTGCTTTTTTCTTGCCATAATACAAATTCTAACACTCCATTCAGTAGGACTATCAGCTGTGTATCCACCTGACTTCTGAAGAACACAACTGATGGTCCCAACCCCATTTATAAGGCAAGAAATCCCACTTATTAAACCTGACAGGGCACACTTGTGAAGTGAAAACCATTTCAGGTGACTACCTCTTGAAGCTCATAAGAAAATGCCAAGAGTGTGCAAAGCAGTAATCAAAGCAAAAGGTGGCTACTTTGAAGAACCTAGAATATAAGACATATTTTCAGTTGTTTCACACTTTTTTGTTAAGTATATAATTCCACATGTGATAATTCATAGTTCTGATGCCTTCAGTGTGAATCTACAATTTTTACAGTCAAGAAAATACAGAAAACTCTTGGAATGAGAAGGTGTGTCCAAACTTTTGGTCTGTACTGTATATATATATATATATATATATATATATATATATATATATAACCTGAGTTCCAGTAAGTGAAGCTGCCGGTGTCTTTTCTGTTACAGTGCACAAACGCTAAGGACGAGCTTATTTCAGTATTTTGAGATAAGATAATGCAGACGCGTTTACAGTAAGAAGCTACAATATACCAGCACTGGCCTCAATCCTCCGCGCTTGCGCAATGTAATAACAGCATCCAGCGTTACTCCCAAACCACACTGTATACATGATGCAATATGTTGATCACAAATAGATGGAAGATTCAATTATAGACAATGAGTGCGTTAGAAATAAACAAACCAATACAGGAACCGCATGATGATCACACCAAATATTACCCTCCATTAGCACAATCTGCTCGGACCATCACAATATAATATAATAGCAAGAAAGGTAGATTGTATTATAATAGGGAGCTCATACATTAAGGCATGTTGGAAAACCATTCAGTAATGCCTCACTGTAAGGAGAGGTGCACGAACCAAGTTATTCCCTGTATGCACATATTATACCACAATAGTATATTAAATGTAACAAGCACTTATAACTAATAAATTGAGATATGACCTGACAACCTAACACATACTGATCTAATACAGACGCAATTACTCACTGGAACAAAAAAAAACTAAAGTTAATGTATAAACTTATAAACTATTGGTTATCCCCAGTCACAGCAGAGTAACCAGACATCTGTCTTGTAACGACCTGGGCACCTGTGTGTCCATCACATGACCATGGACTGGGAGTAAGCAGAATGAATGACAGCAAGCAGAGATCTAGAAAACCCAGAGGAACTGATACAGGAAGTCTATTGGACAATTGGACAACTTTTTGTTATGCAAACCATAAGATTTGTCTGAAAGTGGCCGACCCCTTTAATATAGGGCAGTGAGTGGGGAGAATAGTGTGTCATTCTTGCCAATGATTATTAGGGTTAGTGATGGATCTTGCCTCTGAATCTGTTGGTTGTAAAGCGTTTTCCCATGATGTGTCTCTGATCTGACAGTATTGACAGTCTTTGAGAGTAATTTTCTGGAGTAGACTCTATATCGAAATTGTTGTGTCAGGTCAGGTGCCTGTTTTTTTAAAGTTTGTATCATCTGAACAGATTCTTTTATTACGTGCAAATTTTCACATGGTATTATGTCCCATAGCGGCCCCTGCACACGGTATTATGTCCCATAGTGGCCCCTGCATACGGTATTATATCCCATAGTGGCCCCTGCACACAGTATAATATGCTAACTTTTATAATATTCCAATTTTTGCCACTCACTAGCTATTATTATTCTGTGGGGTCTTTTCAGACCCCAGAGTATAATAAGCGGAGGGCCAAGAGAGGTGACAAACATAAAAAACAATGTTACTCACCTTCCCTGCACTCTGCAACCGCTCTGTTCTTTTCGGGCTCTTCTGCCTGTAATGACGCCAGACTTGACCCCTGAGGCCCTGTCAGCGGTCTCTTACATCAGGCAGAAGCGCCTACAGAGCCACCGTGGCGCGCAGGAAAGGTGAGTAACATTGTTTTTATGTTTCATCACCTCTCCGGGGGCTCTGCTTATACTCTAGGGTCTGAAGTATAATAATAGCAGTTTCGTTTTGGCTGTGTTTGGTCTGATCAAAACTGCTGGGTGAGGACTCCACTGCCCGTGCCAGGTGAACAAGCATCGCGTGCCACTCTTGGCACACGTGCCGTGGGTTGCCAACCCCTGTTCTAGAGGTTGTCCTGGAGCCATCATCTAATATCTACACACGTGGACATAATTGTTAGTTCCCCTCGTTTAATGAAAGAAAACCCCACAATGGTCACAGAAATAACTGGAATCTGACAAAAGTAATAATATATAAAAATTCTATGAAAATGAACAAATGAAAGTCAGGCATTGCTTTCCAACCAGGCTGCAGCATGAAACAGGCCTGGACAGAAATGAGGGTTCCCTTAATATTTAGTTGCACAACCTTTTGAGGCAATCCCTGCAATCAGACGATTCCTGTAACTGTCAATGAGACTTCTGCACCTCTCAGCAGGGATTTTGGCCACTCCTCATGAGCAAACTGCTCCAGTTGTCTCGGGTGTGAAGGGTGCCTTTTCCAGACGGCATGTGTCAGCTCCTTCCAATAGGATTTAGGTCAGGGCTCATAGAAGGCCACTTCAGAATAGTCCAATGTTTTCTTCTTAGCCATTCTTGGGGGTTTTTAGCTGCGTGTTTTGGGTCATTATCCTGTTGTAAGACCCATGACCTGCGACTGAGACCAAGCTTTCTGACACTGGGCAGCACATTTCTCTCTAGAATCCCTTGATAGTCTTGAGATTTCATTGGACCCTGCACAGATTCAAGACACCCTGTGCCAGATGCAGCAAAGCAGCCCCAGAACATAACAGAGCCTCCTCCATGTGTCACAGTAGGGACAGTGTTCTTTTCAAGATAGGCTTCATTTTTCCGTCTGTGAACATAGAGCTGATGTGTCTTGCCAAAAATTTCGATTTGTCTCATCTGTCCATAGGACATTCTCCCAGAAGCTTTGTGGCTTGTCAACATGTAGTTTGGCAAATTCCAATTTTGTCAGATTCAAGTTATTTCTGTGACCATTGTGGGTTTTTTTTTTTCATTAAACGAGGGAGGGGACCAACAATTTTGTCTACGCGTGTATGTCTTGCAGCTACATGCTAAGCTAACTCCTCCTGTCAAGTCACTGTTGGTCATCATGCTAATTGTTGTAACTTGTTTATCTGTCTGCTTACATATACAATATATGCTTGACAGCTCCTGAATCCAGGTAAATATCAGAACCATGTAAATGCTGCAGAGACATATGAACATGGCGATAAGCAGTGTACGAAGGAATTTCCTATAGATAAGAGCCCAGGTAAGTAGTTTTGTTTGTATATAAGAAATACAACACAATCTCTGCATTTACATTAGCGATGTAACATATCAATTGTATTTATCTAGTACTGGGACTAAAGAACCATTACAAGGATATATCCAGACAAAAGAATACTAGATATGTAGGGATATACCCAGAGAAACAGAATACAGGAACATATATACCCAGGCAAAAGAGTACAAGACATTGAGGGATACACCAGGAGAAGAGAGTGCAGTACATGGAGGGATATACCCAAAGAATAAAATATAGAACATATATACCCAGACAACAGAATATAAGACATGGAAGGATATACCCAAAGAACAGAATCCTGGACATACAGTGCCTTGCGAAAGTATTCGGCCCCCTTGAACTTTTCAACCTTTTGCCACATTTCAGGCTTCAAACATAAGGATATAAAATGTTAATTTTTTGGTGAAGAATCAACAAGTGGGACACAATTGTGAAGTGGAACAAAATTTATTGGTTATTTTAAACTTTTGTAAAAAATAAAAAACTGAAAAGTGGGGCGTGCAATATTATTCGGCCCCCTTAAGTTAATACTTTGTAGCGCCCCCTTTTGCTGCGATTACAGCTACAAGTCGCTTGGGGTTGTCTCTATCAGTTCTTGCCCATTCTTCCTTGGAAAACAGCTGGAGCTCAGTGAGGTTGGATGGAGAGCGTTTGTGAACAGCAGTTTTCAGCTCTTTCCACAGATTCTCGATTGGATTAAGGTCTGGACTTTGACTTGGCCATTCTAACACCTGGATACGTTTATTTGTGAACCATTCCATTGTAGATTTGCCTTTATGTTTGGGATCATTGTCTTGTTGGAAGATAAATCTCCGTCCCAGTCTCAGGTCTTTTGCAGACTCCAACAGGTTTTCTTCCAGAATGGTCCTGTATTTGGCTCCATCCATCTTCCCATCAATTTTAACCATCTTCCCTGTCCCTGCTGAAGAAAAGCAGGCCCAAACCATGATGCTGCCCCCACCATGTGTGACAGTGGGGATGGTGTGTTCAGGGGGATGAGCTGTGTTGCTTTTACGCCAAACATATCGTTTTGCATTGTGGCCAAAAAGTTGGATTTTGGTTTCCTCTGAGCAGAGCACCTTCTTCCACATGTTTGGTGTCTCCCAGGTGGCTTTTTATGGATATCTTTGAGAAATGGCTTTCTTCTTGCCACTCTTCCATAAAGGCCAGATTTGTGCAGTGTACGACTGATTGTTGTCCTATGGACAGACTCTCCCACCTCAGCTGTAGATCTCTGCAGTTCATCCAGAGTGATCATGGGCCTCTTGGCTGCATCTCTGATCAGTCTTTTCCTTGTTTGAGATGAAAGTTTAGAGGGACGTCCGGGTCTTGGTAGATTTGCAGTGGTCTGATACTCCTTCCATTTCAATATGATCGCTTGCACAGTGCTCCTTGGGATGTTTAACGTTTGGGAAATCTTTTTGTATCCAAATCCGGCTTTAAACTTCTCCACAACAGTATCATGGACCTGCCTGGTGTGTTCCTTGGTCTTCATGATGCTCTCTGCGCTTTAAACAGAACCCTGAGCCTATCACAGAGCAGGTGCATTTATACGGAGACTTGATTACACACAGGTGGATTATATTTATCATCATCAGTCATTTAGGACAACATTGGATCATTCAGAGATCCTCACTGAACTTCTGGACTGAGTTTGCTGCACTGAAAGTAAAGGGGCCGAATAATATTGCACGCCCCACTTTTCAGTTTTTTATTTTTTACAAAAGTTTAAAATAACCAATAAATTTCGTTCCACTTCATAATTGTGTCCCACTTGTTGTTGATTCTTTACCAAAAAATTTAGATTTTATATCCTTATGTTTGAAGCCTGAAATGTGGCAAAAGGTTGAAAAGTTCAAGGGGGCTGAATACTTTCGCAAGGCACTGTATATACCTAGAGAACAGAATACAGGACAGGGAGGGATATATGGCTATGTCAACAAAAAAAAAAACTAAAAAGTTTTGAATTATGGAAAATAGAGATGGAAAGTATGAAACCGTCACCAATCCTTAACATCCATACTACCCTGCTTCCTTAAAGGGTTAAAGCGCTGATTTATTTTGAGCTTTCTCCAAAAAGGACCAGCTTAAGTGTTCCCTGTGTCATTAAAGGGTCATTTCTATTCACCCTTAGGGCATTTCTTATGGATGTAGCTTCTGTGCTGCACATAACAGATGAGATTGTTCTTCTGCTATCTGGGATGTTTTTTAATGTTTTTATTTCATCTATAAATAAACCAGGTATAAAATCTTTTAGAATCTCGTAGACCAGTGGTTCCAAACTTTCTGAAGGCAGGATACATTTTTAAGTGAGAATTTTGTCTGGGACCTCCATCTACCATGGTGAAGGTTTGAATGGCAGGACCCCCACCAGAATGGGACACCGTGCGCTCCTGATCTCCACAGCCCCAAGCCCATAGCTATGGAGCAGATTGTATAATAGAGTATCTGAATTTACCCCAAGTCTGAAATCATGAAGGGTGTACTTGCAGCAGCTTAGCAGCCTCAAACTTGGTGGCTAACCCACTGCAGTGTACTGTAGCAACATGGTGAATGAGAGCTCATCAGATCTCACTGATATACTGCAAATACAAATCCTTCATTTTTTGGTGTGGTTTTTGGTCTCCCATTTCAACAGAAACATTGACAAGTTTTTTTCACGCAGAAAGGAATGAGAACTTACTGAATCTTTTTTTTTGCATGGAAATTAATAATAGTCATGTCATTACAATGTACTGTACATGTGTGGTCTCCAACCTGTGGCGCTCCAGTTACTGCACAACTACAGCTCGTATCATAACCTCACAGGACATGCTGAGAGTTGTAGTATTAGGACAGCAGGAGGCCACAGATGTATTTGAAGCTACATTACACTAGAGCTGGGCAGTTTTTGCTTAAAGAAACTAAAACATTTATTGAACTGTCATAGGGAGGAGTAGTCAGTTATATTTGATGTAGGCTTCCTCGTCCTACTGCCCAGCTACTGCTTACATTGAACAAACAGTTCATCATGGTTTGCATATATTAGACTCTAGGGCAGTGAAATGGTGAACTAAATGAATGAATTTCACAGCCCTACATTACATATATAATACTATAGTCAGCCATGCTTTTTAAAGTATCTGCAAGTTAAAACCAACATATTCTGCCAAAGAGAGCACAGATGGCGACATCATGGGTTGAGACCACAGACACTGGGAGTCCTGTAGCATTGCATTGGGAATAACTGTCCCACATCCACACATGCACATACAGCTACATGCAGTCAAGATCTGTATTATATATGTGTGCATCCTGGGAACAATACCGCGGCAGCAGTTCTCACCTCTAACAATAGGCCAGGTCACTGCCAGCTCCTGCTTTACCGCCTCGGCCGGATAACCTTTCAACAATAGCTCGGATGATTGGTAGAAAGATGAAAGGAAATTAACTTGCTCTGCAGAGGGGCATTTCTTCTGTAGTTAGTGACAGTTTGCTGTGGTTGCTAGGTGGCAGGGACACTGTGTTCCCACCTGGTTGCTCCGGGTCTGTGGACAGTTGTAGATGGAATATCAGCTACCCACCACATCCTCACTACATAACCCGCTAGGTGGTTGTGGCTCACAATTTGGGAACCAGCATCCTAGACAATCTGGATGTCACATGTTGAGAGACGTTTTTATATAGAAATATTATAAAATATCAATACAATTTTTGAGGTTATATTATTCAAAAATAGTAAAAATGATTTTTATTCTTGGCAGATGACTGCACCAGTAACTCGGATCTTAACCCAGCTGATCATGGTATCACACAAGATACATCTGAAGAGCAAGACATTACTCCAAATATACCCTCATCCCACCGCAGCAGAGATCTATCTTCTGATCCTATCAAACTTGTCCAGTCATCTGATTCAACACAGACTGTGAGACAGAATAAAAGTCACACGGTAGGCGTCGTACATGAGCGAAGTCACATGGGGGAGAAGACATTTTCATGTCCTGAATGTGGGAAATGTTTTATCAAAAAATCAAATCTTATTACACATAAGAGAATTCACACAGGTGAGAAACCTTATTCATGTTCACTGTGTGGGAAATGTTTTATAAAAAAATCAAATCTTATTACACATGAGACAGTTCACACAGGAGAGAAGCCATTTCCATGTTTGGAGTGTGGGAAATGTTTTAAACAGAAATCAGATCTTCTCAGACATCAGAGAATTCACACAGGAGAGAAGCCATTTTCCTGCTCAGAATGTGGGAAGTGTTACGGCATTAAATCAAACCTTGTTGAACATCAAAGAACTCACACTGGGGAGAAGCCGTTTTCATGTTTGCAATGTGGGAAATGTTTTAGCCAGAAATCAGGTCTTGTTAAACATCACAGCGTTCACACAGGAGAGAAGCCATTTTCATGCTCAGAATGTGGAAGATGTTTTAACCATAAATCGGCTCTTGTTCGACATCTGAGAATTCACACAGGAGAGAAGCCATATTCATGTCCTGAATGTGGGAAATGTTTTCCTCAGAAATCTAATCTTGTTGACCATGTAAGAAGTCACACAGGGGAGAAGCCATTTTCATGTTCAGAATGTGGGAAATGTTTTACAACTCAGTCAAATCTTGTTAAACATCAGAGAATTCACACATGAGAGAAGCCATTGTAATGTTAAGCTGGTAGGACATGTGTTGGGTGTGCAGCTCCATTTTTGGGTGCTGTCTGATATATAACAGAAAAAGACTGACTACAATACAGGAAAATTTGACAACTTAACACAGAGATTTTGGTGTGATCTCAGTGACTCCTATTGTGTGTTAATAGCCTGACTCATCACCACCCTCAATAAAGGCTTTATTAGATGGGCCGATGTTCAGGGCAGCTATTACCAATAGGCGCTACAAGGAACACTCGTTGCCAAAACTTGTCCTGCCTAATAGTGCTGCTGAAAAAGCTGTGCCTGGTAAATAATGAATTCATCTGGAGGTGTTCCTAGAGTTGTCCTCCACACACTGATCTTATATTAATGGCCTATGTTAAGGAGATCCACTTTGACTTTAGTTTCTTAATAACATAAAGCATGCATGTGTCCTATAGACTTTCCAGTCACATCTTTTTTAAGCTGGGGAGAAGAGCTAAATCCTATTATCACTGTTTTAAAGGGCTTTATTTGTGTGTGGTGGGTCATTAATATAAGGTCACTCACCCTACTCTGATTGCTGCTCCAGTTCAACCACAACCCAGGTCACTGCACTGATTAGAGATACCTGCTGACAGTCACTGGCTGGTACGGTCACTTGGCTCAGCCAGTGGTAAGCTAAGCGAACATCCCAGAGTATTTCCTAAATGTGTTGAGACACAAAGATGAGCTACATGTTGGAAAGAATCTGTGATTCATCTCACTGAGCACTGATGAGATATCATATGTAAAAAGTTCAGCAGAATGTATATATGTGTATGTTTGTGTGTATGTATATTTGTCGGGGCTGCCAATGGTGGAACTTATAAAGGACATTTGTCAGAGTCCCTGGTGATCACTGATCCTGAGACAGGGAGAGGACAGTGTCAAGTAGTACTTTCAAGGGTGTGTCAGGCACTTAACATAGCCCTAGTACCTACGAAGCATATTCTTAGAACACAAAGGATAACCATTATGTATACGAGGGCGATGGTGGTCCCACATACTGGTACAGGTTAGATTTCATCACAACAGGTCCAGCTTCAGTCACATCAGTTTTAGTTAAGAAGCAAAAAAGGCTGTTAACCCTATTGTGGACTTCATGAACCCAGACAGCCTACACTGTACCATGCTCAGGTCCAGATGAGAGATATGAGAGAAAATATTGAGAGGCAAAACTTGACAACCTGTTTCATATTTAAATCAGCCGGAGGCAGTGAAAAAAAATGTAAAAAATTCATACCTTTCCACGGTGCTCCAGTGCCTCCCAGCGCAGTTGGGTCATCTCGGTACAGTGTCGAGGCGTGGACTCAGCGGTCACTTGGGGTCTGGGGCGTCACAGATGACGAGCAGTTTGAGAAGACACCGGAGCAGCAGGACCCCAGAGTACCTAATATTATGTCAACTCCATTTTTGGAGCTTCACTGTTTGTTTTTATCTGTTCATGTCAAAACGTGTGCGTCTAATGAGAGTGTGAATGTGTGCAGTGTCGCTATAGCTATACTTGTATATGAGACTACAGTGTTGTAAGATAAGATAATCCTTTAATAGTCCCTCCATGGGGAAATTCAGTTTGTTACAGCAGCAAAGATAATACAAATACAAAAGCTCCAGGTAGAGGCATTACAGTGACCGTAGGTACAGATATAAAGGTAAAGGTAAGAAAGTAGTAGAAGGGATATCATAACTTAAGGATCTTTCAGTTCTTTGTATGGAGTGATCTCCGCTTAGGTCGGTGTTGGTTGTACAGCCTGACTGTGGTGGGGAGGAAAGACTTCCGATAGCGCTCCTTCTCACACCTAGGGTGGAGCAGTCGGTCACTGACAGTACTGCCCAGCACTATCACGGTCTCATGCATGGGATGGGACTTCTCCTGCATGGAGCTCACCACGGACAGTATCCTTCTGTCACTCACCACCTGCACTGGGTCCAGTGGGCTCCCCAGGACAGAGCTGGCCCTTCTAATCAGCTTGTTGAGTCTATTCCTATCCCTGGTTGATATACTGCTCCCCCAGCAGGCCACTCCGAAGAAGATGGCTGATGCCACTACAGAGTTGAAAGAGGTCCTAAGATGTGCCCCCTGGACTCCAAAGGCTCTCAGCCTCCTAAGCAGGTAGAGCCTGCTGTGGCCCTTCCTGTACAGGGCCTCCATATGATCTGCCCAGTCCAGCTTATTATTAAGGAGCAAACCCAGGTACTTATAGGTGTTCACAATCTCGATGCCCATCCCCAGGATGTCCACTGGATTAGGAGGGCATCTGCATTTATGGAAGTCCACCACCATCTCCTTGGTCTTCCCCACGTTAATCTTCAGGTGGTTCCGCTGGCACCAGTCCTCAAAATCCCGGTTCAGTTCTCTGTACTCCTTGTCATCATCGTCTGTGATGAGGCCTACTATTGCAGAGTCGTCAGAATACTTCTGTAGGTAGCAGCTGGATGAGTTGCACCTAAAATCAGCAGTGTACAGTGTGAAGAGGAAAGGGGCAAGAACTGTCCCCTGAGGTGCCCCCGTATTACAGATCACGGTACCTGACACACAGTCTTGGGCTCTCACATACTGAGATCGGTTTGTGAGATAGTCTAGGATCCAGTTGGAGAGGTGGTGGTCCACTCCAGCAAGGCCCAGCTTGTCCCCCGGCTGTATGGTGTTAAAAGCACTGGAGAAATCAAGGAACATTATTCTCACAGTGTGCCAGGGGCTTCCATACCTGTATACTGATCTGTGCCAGAGGCTTCTATACCTGTATACCGATCTGTGCCAGGGGCTTCCATACCTGTATACCGATCTGTGCCAGAGGCTTCTATACCTGTATACCGATCTGTGCCAGGGGCTTCCATACCTGTATACCGATCTGTGCCAGGGGCTTCCATACCTGTATACCGATCTGTGCCACGGCCTTCTATACCTGTATACCGATCTGTGCCAGGGGCTTCCATATCTCTATACCGATCTGTGCCAGGGGCGTCTATACCTGTATACCGATCTGTGCCAGGGCCTTCTATACCTGTATACCGATCTGTGCCAGGGGCTTCCATACCTGTATACCGATCTGTGCCAGGGGCTTCCATACCTGTATACCGATCTGTGCCAGGGCCTTCTATACCTGTATACCGATCTGTGCCAGAGGCTTCTATACCTGTATACCGATCTGTGCCAGGGGCTTCCATACCTGTATACCGATCTGTGCCAGGGCCTTCTATACCTGTATACCGATTTGTGCCAGGGGCTTCCATACCTGTATACCGATCTGTGCCAGGGGCTTCTATACCTGTATATCGATATGTGCCAGGGCCTTCTATACCTGTATACCGATCTGTGCCAGGGCCTTCTATACCTGTATACCGATCTGTGCCAGGGGCTTCCATACCTGTATACCGATCTGTGCCAGGGGCTTCTATACCTGTATACCGATCTGTGCCAGGGGCTTCCATCCCTGTATACCGATCTGTGCCAGGGGCTTCCATATCTCTATACCGATCTGTGCCAGGGGCGTCTATACCTGTATACCGATCTGTGCCAGGGCCTTCTATACCTGTATACCGATCTGTGCCAGGGGCTTCTATACCTGTATACCGATCTGTGCCAAGGCCTTCTATACCTGTATACCGATCTGTGCCAGGGACTTCCATACCTGTATACCGATCTGTGCCAGGGGCTTCTATACCTGTATACCGATCTGTGCCAGGGGCTTCCATACCTCTATACCGATCTGTGCCAGGGCCTTCTATACCTGTACACCGATCTGTGCCAGAGGCTTCTATACCGGTATACCGATCTGTGCCAGGGGCTTCCATACCTGTATACCGATCTGTGCCAGAGGCTTCTATACCTGTAGACCTATCTGTGTCAGGGGCTTCCATACCTGTATACCGATCTGTGCCAGGGCCTTCTATACCTGTATACCGATTTGTGCCAGGGGCTTCCATACCTGTATACCGATCTGTGCCAGGGGCATCTATACCTGTATACCGATCTGTGCCAGGGGCGTCTATACCTGTATACCGATCTGTGCCAGGGGCGTCTATACCTGTATACCGATTTGTGCCAAGGCCTTCTATACCTGTATACCGATCTGTGCCAGGGGCTTCTATACCTGTATACCGATCTGTGCCAGGGGCTTCCATACCTCTATACTGATCTGTGCCAGGGCCTTCTATACCTGTATACCGATCTGTGCCAGAGGCTTCTATACCTGTATCAAATGAATAATAATGTAATAAGGTATTGCGTGCCGATAAATTATAATTATAAAGACTAGGAGAGTCACCCACCAGTATCCAGACGCATTAAAACATAATTTTATTATAATATAAATATTAAAATACACGAGAAAGACTACAACATAAATAAAGAACTAATAAACTAGCAGCAATTGGAAATTACGATCATGCTTATAACTTGAAAAAGGGGAGTTCTACCTAGCATCAACCATTTAAAGTATCAAACTCCTAATGCCACCTTGGTAACACAGCGGCCATTTCAAACTGTAACATCCCACTAAAACACTATTTGGGCTATTTAAGGTAACCTTTTAGGACTAACAGAAACTCCACCTAGCAACCATACCAACACTTAGCATATCGGCTGGTTTAAGTTATAATGTCCTATTAACACCTTATATCACAGCAGCTACCTTTCACCAAGAAATCCCACTCACACGCCTAATAGAGTGTTATAAATAAGATCTCAGGACTAAAAAGCGTTCTGCCCACTATCCACAGTGTTATAGTGTCCAATGCTCTATGCTACCTTCATATCACAGCAACTGATTTTCAGCCATGATATACTACTAACACCTGTATACACCTAACGCACGTTTCCTGTGTCAGAATATACAGCGATACTGACACATTCATCAGA
This sequence comes from Leptodactylus fallax, assembly GCA_947044405.1. Taxonomy (NCBI): domain Eukaryota; kingdom Metazoa; phylum Chordata; class Amphibia; order Anura; family Leptodactylidae; genus Leptodactylus; species Leptodactylus fallax. The sequence goes on along the minus strand of CAMRHE010001467.1, from coordinate 12,045 downwards.
GGTATGTATCTTTATCTCAGAGAGCCACTAAAGAAGTATGTTATAGTATCTTAGGTCTATCACCCTTCCTCAACATACACTCCCGCTCCCCCATCAGCACTAGTGTTTGGCCGCATGGAGCAGCAGCGCAAACGGTCTCAAATACTTTTAGCCACGCCCATCAACATCCCCCCCAGCCAATCACTCCATACTCAGCTGACTAGTAAGTAACTCCCACTGACCGAGAATAGTCCAATGAGCATGCATAAAACAAAGACCAATAACAAAGGGTCTATCAAAAGAACCTACTCCCTTTAGCCCCGCCCACCTGAACGGAGACCATATACACATTTCTCTATAGGAGAAGTATTCAAAAGGGAATTCACTTATTACAGGCTAGAAATCCCTGGATCTACTATATGATGGCCAGAATAAACACTAGAAGCTTAATTTATCAAATTATGGTATTTTTGAAACATAAATGAACCATTATCCTCACAGACATCAATCTATTCCCAATAATCGCAGAAACAGTAATAAACACTGAAAACTGAATTTAAACAATTCTGTATAATAATTTTCAAGGTGCATTGGCCAGGAATTGAACTTGGGCCTCCCGCATGGCAGGCAAGAATTCTACCACTGAACCACAACATAAATGGACAATTCTCCTCATAAATATCAGGCTGTTGACAATAATCGCAGACGCAGTAGTATTTGAGAATAAAGCACCCAATAACTTCAATAAATGATGCATATGAAATTGCATCATTCAAGCCCCATGGTTTAACTGTTTTCAACATGAAAGACCAACGGGCTTCACACTGAAGGAGCCTCTGATCAAAATTACCCCCTCTAGGAGAAGGAATGATCTGTTCAATGCCTTGAAATTGAATATTCACAGGATCACCCCCATGATGTGCCCATATATGACATGCCACTGTAGTATCATCCTGACGGATGACATTATTTACATGTTCCCTTATTCTCCTGCGGAATTCCCTCATCGTTTTACCAACGTATTGGATTCCACAGGAGCACGTAATAAGGTAAACCACGCCAACCGTTTTACAGTTGATAAATTTATTGTTATTATATCTTTTACCTGTTATTGTACTGACAAACTCTCTACTAGTTTTAATAAAAGAACAGGCCCTGCATGACCCACATGGATGGGTACCCACAAGCCTTCTTCTTTGCCTATTCAACCAGGTATCAGGATTAGTAGATAACAAATGACTATGGACCAATTTATCTTTAAAATTGGTACCACATCTATATGTTACAGATGGAAAATCCCCCAACAATGGGCCAACATCAGGATCTGATAAAAGAATGCCCCAAGATTCCTGTAAAATTTGTCTAACTTCCAAAAAGGCATTATCATAGGTTGCTATAATCCTTAATTCTTGTCCACCTACTTTTGATTTCGGCTGCAATAAATGACTACGTTCTGCTGTCAAGGCATGCTGGTATGCTGCCCGTAAAACACCATCTGGGTATCCCCGTCTATGAAATCTATCACGTAGATCTAGTGCTGCTACGTGATAGTCAGATATTGAGGTACAATTCTTGCGAAGTCGCAGGAATTGTCCTTTAGGGATTCCCTTTCTCAAAGAATTTGGGTGCCAACTGTCCCATTTCAAGAGACAGTTCGTGGCCGTCTCTTTTCTATAAATGGTCGTAGTTAATTGTCCCGTTTCTGATTTTAATATAGTTAAATCCAAAAAAGTGATAGAACTCTCCTGAATTTCAGAAGTAAAGAAGGGGCCCATCGTATTAACATTTAGGGCTGCAACAAATTCTCCAAACTCCTCTCTTGTTCCCCCCCCAAATCAACAACACATCATCAATATAACGGACCCAAAACAAAATAGACGAGGACCAAACCTCCATTGGGTCCGCAAAGACCACCTCCTTCTCCCACCAGCCCAGGTATAGGTTAGCAAAAGTCGGGGCACATGGACTCTCCATAGCCACCCCCCTGAGCTGGTGGAAGAAGTGGCGGTCAAATAAAAAGGTGTTACATTCCAAAACAAATTTCAACAAATGCAAAACAAAGGAATTATGACTATCCATATGGCTCCCTCTCGCCCTGAGGAAATCCCCCACAGCTCCACATCCCTCACTATGGGGGATGGAGCTGTAAAGGGCCTCTACGTCAAGACTAGCCAAAAAAAACCCCGGTGGAACTGCCAAATCATCTATCCGCTTAAGGACATCAGTAGTGTCCCTTACAAAAGATGGTAAAGCAGAGACAAACGGTCTTAAAATCGCATCCACATATAGCGAAATATTCTGCGTTATACTATTAATCCCTGCTACAATAGGTCTACCCTTTAGGGGAGTTAACCCCTTATGGATCTTAGGCAGCGCATAAAAAGTAGGTCGTGTAGGGTATTGTGGCAATAGAAAACTAAATTCCCCATCACTAATGAGGTGATTGTCTCTAGCCTCAGTCAAAATCCTTTTTAATTCAAACTAATAATGTTGTGTTGGATCTTGGGAGAGAATTTCATAGCAATCAGGGTCATTAAGAATATTCCTGCACATTTTGATGTAGTTTGCACGGTCCATAACCACAAGATTCCCCCCTTTGTCTGAGGGTTTAATAACAATGGATTCATCCTTTTCAAGCCCCCTTAAAAGATCCCTTTCATCACTAGATAAATTTGATCTCTGAAAACACTCCCATCAATACAAGACAACCGATTTGTCACCACCTTTAAAGGCATCAATAGCCGTATCTTCCGATAAAGGTGGAAATCTTGTAGACGGATTATGTAAATTTGTAAATGGGCCTTCTCCTAAACTTCTTTGACCTTCCTCCCATAAACCCCCCAAAAGCTGTAAAGATGGCAAATCTTCCTGATCTATTCCTAGCTCATCACAAGTCCTCTTATCATTGAGCTTAAAGAACTTATGCCATTTTAATTTTCGACAAAAAAGATTAATATCTTTTACCCATGTAAACAAATCAAATCAAGGGGTAGGGACAAAAGAAAGACCCTTTTTAAGTAATTCAACCTCCCCATCCGATAATTGTCGTGAAGAAAGATTGATAATCTGCATATCGTCCCGTGTAATCGCTTTACATTTATTCATTTTCGTGTCCTTAACAGGTAATCTGATATGGGGGGACCCTGAGATAAAAAAAAAAAACCCTACCTGAATTAATCCTGCCTCGACTTCTCCCTCTTCTAGGACTATCAGTAGAATAATTTGCCTGATTAAATCCTCTACCTCCTTGTTGACTCCTACCCTTACGACTTCGGGATCTAGAATGTTCACCCTCAGATCCTTCACACTCAGAAGAGGAGAGCTCAGTCTCGGCTCCCAACCTATTAGAATTTTTGGATGAAAACTCAAAAATTCTACCCGCTTTAAAGTCTTCAATATCTCTCTTATATTGATAGTGTTTCCGTTCTTTCATAAACACTATAAAGCGTTCTACTGTTTGCTGTAACGCTAACTCTTTTCTTTCAAATTCGACATTATTTGAAAACTTTTTTATTGCTTCAATTTGTTCTTTTAGCTCCTGAGTGGTTTTACTGAGCAAAGTTTTCTCCTCCTCCAGTAAAATATTCATAAATCTTAATGAGGATTCAATAGATTCCTTCTCCCATTTTTTAAGGAGGGTTTCAGATCTGAGACATTGTGCAGGAAACAAATTAATACGTAAGCCACGAGGAACGATATTATTCTTCAGATACGTCTCCAAAGTTTGAACCTCCCAAAAGGATTTCAAATGATCCTTATATACACGAGTTAATTTCCTAAAAGAAGCAGAGATACTCAAATTGGGGGGCTGAATGGATAAATCACCTTCCGAAAAAGCTTCTCTGGTATCAACTAGCCATTTTTCTATATCAAGTGATCCTGTCAAAAAACCTGCCATTCCCATCCACAGACTCACAAAATATCAAATGAATAATAATGTAATAAGGTATTGCGTGCCGATAAATTATAATTATAAAGACTAGGAGAGTCACCCACCAGTATCCAGACGCATTAAAACATAATTTTATTATAATATAAATATTAAAATACACGAGAAAGACTACAACATAAATAAAGAACTAATAAACTAGCAGCAATTGGAAATTACGATCATGCTTATAACTTGAAAAAGGGGAGTTCTACCTAGCATCAACCATTTAAAGTATCAAACTCCTAATGCCACCTTGGTAACACAGCGGCCATTTCAAACTGTAACATCCCACTAAAACACTATTTGGGCTATTTAAGGTAACCTTTTAGGACTAACAGAAACTCTACCTAGCAACCATACCAACACTTAGCATATCGGCTGGTTTAAGTTATAATGTCCTATTAACACCTTATATCACAGCAGCTACCTTTCACCAAGAAATCCCACTCACACGCCTAATAGAGTGTTATAAATAAGATCTCAGGACTAAAAAGCGCTCTGCCCACTATCCACAGTGTTATAGTGTCCAATGCTCTATGCTACCTTCATATCACAGCAACTGATTTTCAGCCATGATATACTACTAACACCTGTATACACCTACTATCCACAGTGTTATAGTATCCAATACCGATCTGTGCCAGGGGCTTCCATCCCTGTATACCGATCTGTGGCAGGGGCATCTATACCTGTATACCGATCTGTGCCAGGGGCTTCCATACCTGTATACCGATCTATGCCAGGGGCGTCTATACCTGTATACCAATCTGTTCCAGGGGCTTCCATACCTGTATACTGATCTGTACCAGGGGCTTCCATACCTGTATACCAATCTGTGCCAGGGGCTTCCATACCTGTATACCGATCTGTGCCAGAGGCTTCTATACCTGTATACCGATCTGTGCCAGGGGTTTCCATACCTGTATACTGATCTGTACCAGGGGCTTCCATACCTGTATACCGATCTGCGCCAGGGGCTTCCATAACTGTATACCGATCCGTGCCAGGGGCTTCCATACCTGTATACCAATCTGTGCCAGGGGCTTCCATACCTGTATACCCATGTGTGCCAGGGTCTTCCATACCTGTATACCGATCTGTGCCAGAGGCTTCTATACCTGTATACCGATCTGTACCAAGGGCTATACCTGTATACCGATCTGTGTCAGGGGCTTCTATACCTGTATACCGATCTGTGTCAGGGGCTTCTATACCTGTATACTGATCTGTGCCAGGGGCTTCTATACCTGTATACCGATCTGTGCCAGGGGCTTCTATACCTGTATACCGATCTGTGCCAGGGGCTTCTATACCTGTATACCGATCTGTGCCAGGGTCTTCCATACCTGTATACCGATCTATGCCAGGGGCTTCCATACCTGTATACCGATCTATGCCAGGGGCTTCCATAACTGTATACCGATCTGTGTCAGGGGCTTCCATACCTGTATACCGATCTGTGCCAGGGGCTTCTATACCTGTATACCGATCTGTGCCAGGGTCTTCCATACTTGTATACCGATCTGTGCCGGGGCCTTCTATACCTGTATACCGATCTGTGCCAGGGGCTTCCATACCTGTATACCGATCTATGCCAGGGGCTTCCATACCTGTATACCGATCTGTGCCAGGGGCTTCTATACCTGTATACCGATCTGTGCCAGGGTCTTCCATACTTGTATACCGATCTGTGTCGGGGCCTTCTATACCTGTATACCGATCTGTGCCAGGGGCTTCCATACCTGTATACCGATCTATGCCAGGGGCTTCCATCCCTGTATTCCGATCTGTGCCAAGGCCTTCTGTACCTGTATACCGATCTGTGCCAGGGGTTTCCATATCTGTATACCGATCTGTGCAAGGGTCTTCCATACCTGTATACCGATCTATGCCAGGGCCTTTTATACCTGTATACCGATCTATGCCAGGGGTTTCCATACCTCTATACCGATCTGTGCCAGGGGCGTCTATACCTGTATACCGATCTGTGCCAGGGGCTTCTATACCTGTATACCGATCTGTGTCAGGGCCTTCTATACCTGTATACCGATCTGTGCCAGGGGCTTCCATACCTGTATACCGATCTGTGCCAGGGGCTTCTATACCTGTATACCAATCTGTGCCAGGGGCTTCCATACCTGTATATCGATGTGTGCCAGGGGCTTCTATACCTGTATACCGATCTGTGCCAAGGTCTATACCTGTATACCGATCTGTGCCAGGGGCGTCTATACCTGTATACCGATCTGTGCCAGGGGCATCTATACCTGTATACCGATCTGTGCCAGGGGCTTCCATACCTGTATACCGATCTGTGCCAGGGGCTTCTATACCTGTATACCGATCTGTGCCAGGGGCGTCTATACCTGTATACCGATCTGTGCCAGGGGCTTCCATACCTGTATACCGATCTGTGCCAGCGGCTTCTTTACCTGTATACCGATCTGTGCCAAAATCTATACCTGTATACCGATCTGTGCCAGGGGCTTCCTTACGTGTATACCGATCTGTGCCAGGGGCTTCCTTACGTGTATACCGATCTGTGCCAGGGCCTTCTATACCTGTATACCGATCTGTGCCAGGGGCTTCCATACCTGTATACCAATCTGTGCCAGGGGCTTCCATAACTGTATACCGATCTGTGCCAGGGCCTTATATACCTGTATATCGATCTGTGCCAGGGGCGTCTATACCTGTATACCGATCTGTGCCAGGGGCTTCCACACCTGTATACCTATCTGTGCCAGGGGCTTCCATAACTGTATACCGATCTGTGCAGGGGCTTCCATACCTGTATACCGATCTGTGCCAGGGGCTTCCATAACTGTATACCGATCTGTGCAGGGGCTTCCTTACGTGTATACCGATCTGTGCCAGGGCCTTCTATACCTGTATACCGATCTGTGCCAGGGGCTTTCATACCTGTATACTGATCTGTGCCATGGGCTTCCATACCTGTATACTGATCTGTGCCAGAGGTGTCTATACCTGTATACTGATCTGTGCCAGGGACTTCTATACCTGTATACCGATCTGTGCAACTGGCGTCTATACCTGTGCCAGGGGCTTCCATACCTGTATACTGATCTGTGCCAGGGGTGTCTATACCTGTATACCGATCTGTTCCAGGGGTGTCTATACTTGTATACCGATCTGTGTCAGGGGCTTCTATACCTGTATACTGATCTGTGCCAGGGGTGTCTATACCTGTATACCGATCTGTTCCAGGGGTGTCTATACTTGTATACCGATCTGTGCCACTGGCGTTTATACCTGTGCCAGAGGCTTCCATACCTGTATACCGATCTGTGCCAGGGGCTTTCATACCTGTATATCGATCTGTGCCAAGGTCTTTACCTGTATACCGATCTGTGCCAGGGGCTTCCATACCTGTATACCGATCTGTTCCAGGGGTGTCTATACTTGTAAAAGTATAGAAAAGATCCTAGAGTATAATAATAGTTCATGGGTGGCCACTATGGGGCATAATACCGTGTGCAGGGGCCACTGTAGAGCATAATACCCTGTGCAGGGGCCACTATGGAGCATAATACCGAGTGCAGGGGTCACTAGGGAGCATAAAACTGTTTGCAGCAGTTCCTGTGGAACATAATACCATGTGCAGTGGCCACTGCGGGGCATTATACCGTGTGCAGGGGCCACTATGGAGCATAATACCGTGTGCAGGGGCCACTGCGAGGCATAATACAGTGTGCAGGGGCCGCTGCGGGCCATAATACTGTGTAATACTGTGTGCTGGGGCTGCTGTGGAACATTATAGTGTGTGTAAATGGGGCGCCATAAACATGGGCTATGGCACCTGTTTATATTATACGCTGTCTATTTTTGTAGCCTTGTCACATACTGTAGACATGTACAGGACAAGGCTGTAGTTACATTACATGGCCGCTATGAGATGAATGACCCCGGAGTATAATAATAGTAGTATTTGAGGCCCGAGGCCTCACTTACTGATGCCCGCGGCTGCTCACAGCGGCATCCACTTTCCTTGCTGCGTCCCATAGCTCCCAGGTCAAAAAGAGGGATGATTGAGTTAATATCATGTCATTAACACGCTCCTGGGTTTACTTCATTTGCAACCACCTATTGTCAATCATATTTGACATGTTTAACGTTCAATGCTAAAAAATCTGTGAAAGCTCCTCTACACTTGCCGAAAGCTCAGTATCCATATAAAAAAGTAGGTAAAAGGAGCAACTCTAAACAATGATGTCTATACAAATGGGAAACCAATTCTGCCATCCACCTATCCTAATATAAAGACAGACTAGATGGAGGGGGTGCTCTCCTCCTAATATAAGGACAGACTAGATGGAGGAGGCACTCTCCTCCTAATATAAGGACAGACTAGACAGAGGGGGCGCTCTCCTCCTAATATATGTACAGACTAGATGGAGGGGGCGCTCTCCTCCTAATATAAGGACAGACTAGACGGAGGGGGCGCTCTCCTCCTAATATAAGGACAGACTAGAGGGAGAGGGCGCTCTCCTCCTAATATAAGGACAGACTAGATGGAGGGGGCGCTCTCCTCCTAATATAAGGACAGACTAGATGGAGGGGGCGCTCTCCTCCTAATATAAGGACAGACTAGATGTAGGGGGCGCTCTCCTCCTAATATAAGGACAGACTAGATGGAGGGGGCGCTCCCTTTTGTCTTATGGCAGACTAGCGGGGGGCGCTCTCCTCCTAATATATGTACAGACTAGACGGAGGGGGCGCTCTCCTCCTAATATATGACAGCTAGACGGAGAGGGGCTCCCTCCTAAAAAGGACAGAGAGGAGGGCGCTCTCCTCCTAATATAAGGACAGACTAGATGGAGGGGGCGCTCTCCTCCTAATATAAGGACAGACTAGATGGAGGAGGCACTCTCCTCCTAATATAAGGACAGACTAGACAGAGGGGGCGCTCTCCTCCTAATATATGTACAGACTAGATGGAGGGGGCGCTCTCCTCCTAATATAAGGACAGACTAGACGGAGGGGGCTCTCCTCCTAATATAAGGACAGACTAGAGGGAGAGGGCGCTCTCCTCCTAATATATGTACAGACTAGATGGAGGGGGTGCTCTCCTCCTAATATAAGGACAGACTAGACGGAGGGGGCGCTCTCCTCCTAATATATGTACAGACTAGACGGAGGGGGCGCTCTCCTCCTAATATAAGGACAGACTAGATGGAGGGGGCGCTCTCCTCCTAATATAAGGACAGACTAGATGTAGGGGGCGCTCTCCTCCTAATATATGTACAGACTAGACGGAGGGGGCGCTCTCCTCCTAATATAAGGACAGACTAGACGGAGGGGGCGCTCTCCTCCTAATATATGTACAGACTAGACGGAGAGGGCGCTCTCCTCCTAATATAAGGACAGATTAGATGGAGTGGGCGCTCTCCTCCTAATATATGTACAGACTAGATGGAGGGGGCGCTCTCCTCCTAATATATGTACAGACTAGACGGAGGGGGCGCTCTCCTCCTAATATAAGGACAGACTAGATGGAGGGGGCGCTCTCCTCCTAATATAAGGACAGACTAGATGGAGGAGGCGCTCTCCTCCTAATATAAGGACAGACTAGATGGAGGGGGCGCTCTCCTCCTAATATAAGGACAGACTAGACGGAGAGGGCGCTCTCCTCCTAATATAAGGACAGACTAGATGGAGGGGGCGCTCTCCCCCTAATATAAGGACAGACTAGATGGAGGGGGCGCTCTCCTCCTAATATAAGGACAGACTAGACGGAGGGGGCGCTCTCCTCCTAATATAAGGACAGACTAGACGGAGGAGGCGCTCTCCCCTAATATAAGGACAGACTAGATGGAGGGGGCGCTCTCCTCCTAATATAAGGACAGACTAGACGGAGGGGGTGCTCTCCTCCTAATATAAGGACAGACTAGATGGAGGAGGCGCTCTCCCCCTAATATAAGGACAGACTAGATGGAGGGGGCGCTCTCCTCCTAATATAAGGACAGACTAGATGGACCAGGGGGGCTCCTCCTAATATAAGGGCAGACTAGATGGAGGGGGCGCTCTCCTCCTAATATATGGACAGACTAGACGGAGGGGGCACTCTCCTCCTAATATAAGGACAGACTAGACGGAGAGGGCGCTCTCCTCCTAATATAAGGACAGACTAGACGGAGGGGGCGCTCTCCTCCTAATATAAGGACAGACTAGATGGAGGGGGCGCTCTCCTCCTAATATATGTACAGACTAGACGGAGGGGGCTCTCTCCTCCTAATATAAGGACAGACTAGACGGAGGGGGCGCTCTCCTCCTAATATAAGGACAGACTAGACGGAGAGGGCGCTCTCCTCCTAATATAAGGACAGACTAGACGGAGGGGGTGCTCTCCTCCTAATATAAGGACAGACTAGACGGAGGGGGCGCTCTCCCCCCTAATATATGGACAGACTAGACGGAGGGGGCACTCTCCTCCTAATATAAGGACAGACTAGACGGAGGGGGCGCTCTCCTCCTAATATAAGGACAGACTAGACGGAGGGGGCGCTCTCCTCCTAATATAAGGACAGACTAGACGGAGGGGGCGCTCTCCTCCTAATATAAGGACAGACTAGATGGAGGGGGCGCTCTCCTCCTAACATAAGGACAGACTAGACGGAGGGGGCGCTCTCCTCCTAATATATGTACAGACTAGATGGAGGGGGCGCTCTCCTCCTAATATAAGGACAGACTAGACGGAGGGGGCGCTCTCCTCCTAATATAAGGACAGACTAGATGGAGGGGGCGCTCTCCTCCTAACATAAGGACAGACTAGACGGAGGGGGCGCTCTCCTCCTAATATATGTACAGACTAGATGGAGGGGGCGCTCTCCTCCTAATATAAGGACAGACTAGACGGAGGGGGCACTCTCCTCCTAATATAAAGACAGACTAGATGGAGGAGGCGTTCTCCTCCTAATATAAGGACAGACTAGATGGAGGAGGCGTTCTCCTCCTAATATAGAAACAGACTAAATCACACAGGCTGTACTGCATCCAGAGAGTACACAACATACACAGCAGTGTCCATGTATAGTTGCGTCTATACTATCTTTCCCTCCCTGCAGAGTATACAGTAGAGAGGGAGGAGAGCACACACAGCAGTTAACAAGTAGGGAATGATCACACAGGCTATATTGTATCAGAGTGTACAGAGGGAGGAGAGAACACACACAGTAAAGGCAAGGAGGGATCACACAGACTGTACTGCATCCAGAGTGTATACAGGTAGGAGAGCTCACACAGCAGAGCGCAGGGAGAGAAAGATCACACAGGCTGTACTGTATCCGAGTGTAGAGAAGGGGAAGATACTAAGAATTCCATCAAGCACACAGGACAGGTAAGTGGACCTGTGTAGTGCCCACATATACATATAGTAAGAGCAGATACTCAGAACACATCATGTCACGCGCTATGGAGGTCATTGTTGAAGCCTGTGATTGGGCCTCAGGGGTCACGTGAGGTGTGATCAGTGTCATGACACTTGCCTCACCCCACGTGACCGCTAAGGCCCAATCACAGACCTCAGCAGTGACCCCTGCAGTGTGTGATGTCAGATGCACACAGATCTGAAGAGGGGACTGCTAGATGCGCGGGAAAGGTGAGTATAACTATTTGTTGTTTTTACTCACCTCCCCTGATACCACACAAGTTTGGGCATACCAATTTGATTCACCCAACAGGTAGCAACCGATGTTTTAATCACTGACCCCTGCTCCTGTCCAGTCCAGGCTCTACTTCTGCCTCCACTGGACAGATGCTGAAGATCTCTGAAGCGCCCTCTGAAGGAAGACGTAGAGGCTGGACTGGACAGGAGGGGGAAACGGTGAGAAAAATATCTGTCGCTAGCTGTTTAAATAAACCAATAGGTAGTAGCTGATAAAAAAAATGCCACCCCTCAGTATATGCCAGGAGGCGCCGCTTGAGGTACTGTGTATGGTCTAATGCAGTACTGTGCATTGTCTCTGGGACAAGAGAAGTGGTACTGTGCACTGTCCATATATACAAAATAAGAGAAGTGGTACTGTGCACTGTCCATATATACAGGAATAGAGAAGTGGTACTGTGCACTGTCCATATATACAGGATAAGAGAAGTGGTACTGTGCACTGCCCATA